>JARFJB010000080.1:30000-215000 GCA_036346205.1 Vesta saturnalis | reverse complement strand
TGTTACCAACTGAACACTACAGAAATCAACAATAACGGAAATTAATGTACACTGAATACACTTCTAAAAACGAAATGTTCCCAAATTAAAGTCAATGTTTAATATTTCATAAAAAACTACATAGTATGTCAATCACTATCGTAGTGTCAGTAACTGTATGTCTTACCCTACCACACAAAATTAAGAAACGCAGACGGCTTAATAGCTAAGCTATTATCATCACTCATCAGCAATCGACTAGGACGACCATAGTTTGTAACAAATGTGGCAACGTCTTGGCTTCCCTCGTAAGTTGTGATGGCTACCATAAGGAAGGATACTTGAAACTTAATATTAATAAATTCAGACATGTTCGGCGATTCTTGATTTTTATGTTTCGCCCTTGCGGACGTTGTTCTTATGTTCCTGTATTCTCACTTTGAATGATCTCTGCCACATTCGCATGGTATGTTATTTTATACTACATGGGATAACTAAAGATGTTCCAGCGCTGTTAAACCTAATAAAAACATCCAGTGATACATTCACATATCAACCTCTGTCTGATAACAGAATAAAATTAATAATATAATATAGTTAGACACACGTATAAATTGCCAGAAGAAAAAAAGTACAGAGTTGTATTAAGAATCTTACATCACAGCACACCGCATGAGGACATAACACCAGGGAAGTTTGCAAGATTACAAACCTACTGGATGCAGTAGTCCACTTTGAGGCACCTAAAAACACACAAATAATAGTTTAATGTAAACGATGTCAACACTATGGCCATACAAAAAATCAATGCAATCAACAATTTGGGTGTGTCAAATGTGCAGGGGCACACGACTATAGAAAAAGCCGCTTCCCAACACGAAACGAAACAGCTCTTCCGAAAAATAACACTAAAAAAAAATAAGAAAACACTCTTTCAATCGTCAACAAACACAGAACAAAAACAGTTCAAACATTCCACCAGGTACTGACTACGCCCAAGTAATAGCAGGAAAACCTGAACAAGGAAAAACTCTACACATGTATCAACCCCAATTAAACAATGATATTGTTTTATTACAGCAGCAAAATGCACACCTTCAACAGTAAAACGTACAACTTCAACAACAACTGAATAAACAGCAACAAACTATTTTAGAACTAGTCAAGGAAATCAGACAGCCGAGAGCCAAACAATCAAAAAAATAAATTGGCAGAATTATATAAAATCTCCTAGTGTGGAATGCCAATGGCATAATAAATAATAAGTATGAAATAGACATTATGTTAATATCGGAAAGCGATTTAACTTTAAATACAAGTTTAAAAATACCACACTACACAATTTACAATGCAGCTCACCCCAGACACAGAACGCCGCGCTAGGGGTGGCTCCTAAATCATCAGAAGGCATCATCTGGTAAACAAATAGAAGAACCGTTTGTTCAGGCTGTAACAGTAGGAATAGAAGATTGATACGGCCCAATCAACATTACAGCGGTCTATTGCCCGCCAACAAAGAGGAATTTTTAAGCCTTTTCAACCAACTTGGAAATCGGTTTCTGGCAAGAGGTGATTACAACGCGATAAATACCAGTTGGGGATCTAGAAGCACAGCCCCAGACAGAGGAAGAGTTCTCTATGACGTTATACAAGAACTGCATCTTAACCACCTCTCTGCACATAAACCCACATATTGACGTCAGATCCGAAAAAACTAACTGATTTCTTACACTTCTTTGTTATCAAGGGATTCGCACCTGTGTACCTAAGCATAAAATCAAATTATGAGTTAGCATCTGATCACACGCCAGTAATAACCAATGTTTACTCCGGGATAATAAAAAAGAGATGCCGGTTAAACTCTATAATCACGAAAGTGATTGGGAATATTTTAAAGAATTAATAGATAAAACATCAACTTAAAAGTCTCCCTCAAAACTGAAAAAGAACTAGAAGATTAAGTTCAAAGGTTTAACATATTAATTCAAGAAGCGGCTTGGGAAGTGACACCACCAACAATAAAAAGAACTTGGACAGCGTCATCCGTGAAAAAATTAAGAAAAAAGACGCCTTAGGAAGATCTGGCAAACAAAGCGACATCCACAAGATAATACAAATAATAATCGTGCCACAAGATAACTAAAAGAACACATAACAGAATTAAAAAATGATTCTTTTAAAGAGTACCTACAAAAGTTGACACCAAATGCAAATTCAGATTACGCCATATGGAAGGCTACCAAAAGGTTAAAACAATCACGAGAGCAAATTCCTCCCATCAGAAAAACGGACGAAACCTGGGCAAAAACAGATAAAGACAAAGCCAAAATTTTTGCTGAACATCTAAGAGAGGTCTTTAAACCATTTCCTGCAGCAGACGATAATGAGGACAACGAAATCAGTGCACTCCTAGAAGAACGAATAAAATGTATCACACCACAGGAAGTAAGAACTGTCATCAAAAACAACATAAATCCGAAGAAAGCGCCAGGTTATACCTCGAAAAGAAATTGTGATGTTAACACAACTTTACAATATTACCTGTAGACTAAAATATCTTTCAGCGCAATGGAAAATGGCGGAGGTGATAGTAATACATAAACCAGGTAAACCACCAAACGAACCTGCTTCGCACCGACCTACCAGTCTGCTACCGATTATGGCAAGATTTTTGAAAAACTGTTGGCAAAAGGAATTAAGGCATAATCGCTGAAAAACGTCTAATTCCTGACAATTAATTCGGTTTTCGACGTCATCATAGTATCATTGAATAAGTGCATCAACTATTCGGCACTATAAGCAAAACATTTGAGCTACTGTGTAGCAATATTTCTAGATGTTAGCCAAGTCTTCGATAAGGTTTGATACCCAGGCTTGCTATACAAAATAAAGAGAAACTTATCTGCAGCATTTTTTACTATCCTTACATCATACTTACAAAAAAGGTATTTCAGAGTAAGATATGAAAACGAGGTAACAGGTTTATATCCGATAACATCGGGAGTTCCACAGGGCAGCGTATTGGGACCAATACTATACCTGCTTTATACTGCTGACCTACGCCAGGCTCCAGTGGCACTACAACTATATTTGCAGATGACACTGCCATGGAGCAATAAATTTACTGCAAAGAAATATCAACGAGATCGAGATATGGACAAAAATGGCGTATTGGGATCAATGAGAATAAATCAAAGCACATTGTATTCACCAAATATAGAGTAGGCGCATCAAGTGACGAATGGGTGTAATGTTTGAAGTTCCGTGGTGTGGCTAGAAAGAAGCGGAGATTGATGAACAAAAGATTAAAATTTTGTTATGTATTTGACGAAAATTAAAAGACAAAGTGAATGTTTCCTGAACGGAAATTATAAACTGTAATCAAATGTAGAAGTGGGTAATCAGGGCCGTTTCTAAGGTATCTGCCGTACGTGTGTGAAAATAATTTTCCCGCCCCCTAACCTCTGATTAACCGCAATTTCTTTGAAGTAATTTTACCTTAGATAAAACACATTAAATGTGAAAAAAGCAAATTATATTTCGAATACATAAGTCAGCAGGAACTGATTATAAATTAATATGAATAGATATTTGTACTAATTTATACTATTTTTATTAACACATTCTTATTATGAAAAATTTAAATAAATTTAGCTTTCTTTGCTTTTTTTAAAGCAAATTCAGAAATAATATCGGATGCATAATATCCGATACTATTATAATAATAGATAAGTTTGATAACCTTTCTTGGCCCATTGTTGACCGCAAATAATTTTTTATCATTTTGTTTAGAAAAACTCCTCTCGCCGCTAGCAACTGACACCGGTAATGTTAAAAATATTCTTATAGCAATTACTTAATTTGGAAACGGGTAGATAAGATTAGATATTGAATTTCAGGGAAAATTTAGGATGTAATGTTATCAATTTCATCACATAAATCTAATAGCGTTACCATTTTTAGATGGATCAAATAATATTTTCTCTTAAGATTTACATTTGAAAGATCTATTTAAATTATCTATTTTAAAGAAGTTATTTAACTTGTTCAGAAAATCAAAAACTGATGATTTTTTATTTGATCGAACCTTTCTTCGATTTTTGTTAATGTAGTGTCCAATATCACAAAATCGATATTCTCGGCAATATTTTTGCCTCTGCTAAAATATTATTAAATCCTTTATGTGATCTAATATCATGTGAATATCCTTTAGTGCGCTGCAGTAATCACATAATATTTGATAAAGCAGTACTTGTTTCCTGCATTGTTTTGCTTACGAGGTTGATTTTGACTAAAAGGTTATACCATATTACCATGAAAGATATGAACTTAAAAAATTTATTTTTTAACAGTAAGGAATTTGCCACATTTCTTGTACCAGAATCTCGTGTATTATCGCAATAGAACATATATAAAGCATCATATATTTGATCTAAATTGTGCCTTTTAGTGCATCTATTCTGCTTTTCCATGTAGTATCCCAAAGGGGTTTAATGTTAAAGTAAGGATTTCATCTTTAATACCTGCCTACGTTTATTTGATGCAGAGAAGAAAACGTATAGCTTTTGTACATTGCCAAAAAAAAAGTTATTTCTAAAGACGCTTTAGCAGCATCATTAACGACTAAATTTAAACTGTGGGCTACACAAGGTACATAGAAGCTCTATGGTTCAAGTCAAGAATTTTTTGCCCTCCATTATTGCGACCCTTTGTGTTTGCACCATTATCGTAGATAACGCTGACCCTTAGATTATCTAAATAAATATTGTGAGTCTTCAAAAATCTATTACATTAGTTATACTCTGTCCTGTTGAATCAGTTATTGAAATGAATCCTAGAGTGCTCTAATTTCAATTTGCTTTGGTTCATTAGTTAACAGTACAAATCTTACCATTTACTTCTGAAGGAGCTCGAGCAGCCTGCCCTCACACTTGGGGAGGGAATGAAATACGTGGCCTTTCCTTTTTTTTCACCATTTACTATCTTTCAGTAGGTGTATTACTTCGTGTCTGGTCTTCTGTCACGAAAGGAAATAAGTTCATTTTCAGTATGAACTCCCAAATAGTGGGGCATAATTATTAGATTTTTGTTAATTCTAGAGATATAATATTATTAAACTGTGCAAACGTTTGCATTAATTAAAAAATAATCCTTTTTGCCGTTCGTGCAACTTATTATCTAAAACTTAAATTTTGACAGGTCAAAAATTTCACAGTATAAATTATAATTTTTAACACGGATACCATTTTCCTGATTTTTCAATGTCTCATTTAGGAATCAGTAGTGATTTGAGATTGAATCGATTTATTTAAATCAACACAAGATTTTGTGTTACAAATATTACTTTTTAATTTTTTATGACGCTCAACAGCTTGAGATAAATGTCTCCTATGGTTATACACTTCAACAAAGGCAGTAGAAAAGGTTTTAAAAATTTTGCAAAGAAGGCAAAATACGCAATCTTTTAATATAGAATAGACTACCCAGCTCTTTGAATTATTTCCCCTTACTTAAGCTTTTTCATAATATGCAGATGAGAAACATCTGTAATCTTTATCCAAGGGAAAGTTTACTTCTATTTCTGTAAGTTCGGTTATGCCTAATTCAACCAAACATAATTTAACTTTGTCGGATAGTACGGAAAGCCAATAGCCAGGATCCTTATAAATATCGTCTTTATACCGTTTACTTCTTCTAACAAACACTGGCCTTCTAACTTGTTTTTGACCACAGACTCAACTGTTTGAGGATTTGTCATTGTGATCTGTGATGTAATCTCTGTTGCCTATTCCGACTTTTCCGAGATTAAATATTTTCTTAGTGAGCCACTTGCCTTTTTGACTAACTCTTCTTTTTCGAGCTTCTTCTTCTGTATTGAGCTCCAGAAAACTTTTGCGATTATCAGACATTCTATTTAGAATAAAATTAAGTATGACATAAGGTGTCGAACACACTTATCAATATATAAGAGTTAAAATGTTTGATATATTTGATAAAGGTATATCTTTGCAAACAACGCTCTGCAGTTTCGTCACGTTGACTTGGATTTAGTATTTTGCAAAAGAGCGATTCCATTTTAATTTTTCCAATTGTTAAATCAAAGTTTATACCTATCGCGCTTTTTACTTAACGCGTTTTTTTATACAAAAATCTGTCATTATCGACATATATAAATTTATCCTATTAGTTAGGTAACCGTACGTAAAAAAAATGTACCATAAAGTGTACTTACGTTTAATACATTTGCAGTCGCCGTAACTCAATGATAATCAACAAATCGAGTACAAAAATTACGCACCAAGGAATAATACTTTAATGTTGTTGAAGCTGATACGTCCGTCATCCAAATAAGAAATTCCAACTAGATGCGTGTATTTATAAGATCTAGTTTTAATGAAGTTATTTCCTGCAAAATCCTGTACGGAGCCGAAAAACTAATGACGACGCGACCGAAGAAAAAACACAGGTTCCAGCAAGTTACGAAGTAAGAAGTAACATTACGTTTTTAAAACAAACGTTGACTTTTTGGCAGTATTTTTAACTATATTGAATATTTTGTTACAGAAGGAATCAGTATACCTTAGTATAATTATAACAATTTTATATTAAATAGACAATGAAATAGTGGAAAGATTTCAAAAGATGGAAATTCGGCTTATGATTTCCTGTGAATATTCAAAACAGTAGATATTATTTCTTAACTAAGCTCAAAGTAAAGCGAGATTCATAATTAAGATGTAAAGTGAATCATTTCTAAAGGAGTTCCTCAAGCAGCAGGGGATCTCAGCCATGTTATTAATAATGTTAGAAATAAATCGAATATAAAAACTTCATAACTCACTGACAATATAGGTTTACACACAACAGCAACTACTACAAAACATAATCAAAGAGAGCTAGAGCAAGCAATTCATATAATATGAAGAAGCAGTAGTAGGCAGTGGATTAGTCGTGGTCCCGGAAGAAATTAATATTCCTACTCTTTAACAAAAAATAAAAATTTTAATCGGCTGCGCTTAGACAAAACGTAGAACGTAGATGAAGCATTCTGATGACTAACATTACTTAAGCGAATCAAAATGCCTCACTTTAAATGATCAAGCTAATCTTTTAGTTTTGTATGCTTAGGTTTTAAAATATATGTACTACATGGCTGTTATGTTTGTTTCACAGTTATTTCCAATTTGCCGCTTTTCGAATTTTTCTGTAATGGGGTGTTTACCGTCGCCCCTACGGTTTGCCGTTCGTGAGCCCTGCACCCATTGCACCACATGGTCAGAACAGCCCTGGGAGTAATTACGGTAATAGAGAGATATGTCTGGTCATTCTACGTTTGGGGATCTAAGAATTGATGCCTTCAAGAATATTGTATATAAGGATTAATGTTGATGCTAAAAATGTACATTTGAGTACATTTAAGATTTAATATCTAAGATTTAACATTCATAGTTTAAAAGTTAAAAGAGAGGTTATAGGGTAAGGCGCGTCCGTGACTGTTTAAGTTTTAAAATATAATCCTAAAGAAAAGTTAAATATTACAACTGTACACAGTTGTAGTAATTAGTCGGACCCTGTACCTGGGATTTTCCTTTTTTAAATAATAAACGATCTATAAACCGCTCACTAAAATATTCAATCATAAATGTTAATTTAAATCCTAAATGGGGCATAAATCAGCCTTAACACGCGGAGGGCACGTCAGAAGATGAACATAAATATTTTGGCGTTAAGATATTTCGGACTTGCAGAAGGAACCAAGAAAAATCAGCTAAAAAGGATCGACTTGTGCGAGGATTTTTAAAAAATAAACTTCGCTTTATAGGATTGGCCGGGCGTTTTAACCCGCCGCTTCTCGCTGCCACTACTGTAACGTGGTTTGTCGCACCTGAGCGTTTTGCTCACACTTATCATCTGAAGCATTTTTAAAGGTAAACTACGGGTAAATAAGGAATGTTTGTAAGGTAAATTGTTTATTTTCTAACGAATTAAGTTTAAGTATAATATCTTATGGATTATATGTATAGATAAATCAATATCAAGTATAGTTCATTTTCGACATTTATTCTTTATCGAGTCGTGTCAAGCATTGTTCGCATATAGATATTTCATGTTCGTTGCACAGGCACTTCGGACATTTGCAACATTCTTTTTTCGTTTTCCTGTTTTTACGGCGGGAACATACCGAGCATATACCAGAACTTCTAGCACTTGTACTTGGCTGGTCCTCTTCTTCATCTTCTACTAGCATTCTAACAGAATGCTTTAGCTGAGAAGGTAAATTTGTAATTGATAATCTTGATTGCGCGTGCGGTTTTATTAGCTCTAAAGCTAAACTGCTTAGATAGCTCCGTCTTTATAGCTTATCGCCCGTTTTGGTTGTATAAATTATTTGAGAGTTTATCCTTCCAACATTCAACAAAGAGAAGAATATGGTCAGCGGCCATCTACAACTGATCCTTGCTACAGAATACTGCGATACAAGTTGATCTACCGTGTCTAACCCACCTTTAGTTGAATTATAAAAGGTCATTACTTCCGGTTTATTTTGATTTGACTTATCGATTTCGTCGTCGTTATGCATCGTGGAAAATAGCATTACGTTTTTATTTTTTTTAGGGCATAGGAAACTAACAGCCCTGTTTTCAAAAAATGCAAACATACTGCTATTTACTAGTCATATTTTGGTGTTTAGGAATATTGGAGGAATCTCTCTTTTGTTTTTTCGAATGGTACCAACAACCGTCGTTTTGCATTTTACTAAATCAAGTGCTAATGGAACAGACGTAAAGTAGTTATCCATTGTAATAGTTCTACCACTATTTATAATATATGTAGTTAGTCTTTTTACCACACTAGCAGCTTTGTTGTCAAAGCGGTATATATATATATATATATATATATATACTCTGGTTGTTTCCCTGAATAAATTTCCAAGTTTGAAGTGTAGTATATAGACGAATCCACTAGTGCATAAATCTTTATGCCGTACTTCGAAGGTTTATTTGCTATATACTGCCTAAATCTACATCTGCCCCGAAACGCAGGTAACATTTCGTCTACCATTGTGTTTTCCCCAACCTCCTAGTTCTCTAAACACGCTGACACAAATTCTTGAAAGACATCTCTAATTGCAGCCAGATTGTCTTGTTGTTGTCGTTCTTTCCTAGTGTCCGTGTTATCAAAACGGAGAGCTTCGAGAAGCACGTAAAATCTTCGACTTGACATCGTTGCACGAAAACACACCGGAGACGTAACATCATCTGCCCATAATTCTTTTACATTTAGATGGGATGCCTTGTTTACGACTGCCATATAAACTAGACCCAAGAGAGCTTTTAATTCCTGAACTGTTGTATCTAAGCAATCCCTTTCGCGAGAGTAGTTCTGTCGCGCCTTCTTCAAGTACAAATTAGTATACTGTGTAATACTCTCTAGCATATGTTCAGAAAAAAATAACTGCCAAGAATCCATTATTGTCGATACATTTCTGGCAGCTCCTTTTATACCCGCGTTAATTGTAACCACATTTTCTTTCCCCCTGGCGTACGTTAGGCCGTGGAGGGTGCGTACGCCAGATAGTTGTTTTATCTTTACCAACGTAACTTAGTCCAGTATGATGTAGCACTACTTCTTCAGATTCTGAAGTAGATTCTGCAGACTGTTCAGAATCTGTATTGTGACTGCTGTGTTCCAATGGAGCTTCAGATTCAACTTGATCTAGTCGGTTTTTGACGTTCGAATCACCAACATCAAATATAAAATGGTCCCCAAGCCATGGAGCGCTTACTAGAACACAATATATAATTGCAGAAATACTATTCAAGATGTGTAATACTTATAGCCATAAATACCTTCGGATGTTCCTTCGAATGACTGTAGTGCGAGCTCGACCAGCTTCTACCACGATTCATTTTGTCGCACAATGAGCAAATGCTAACGCTGCAAACTCCCGGTAAATAAACACTCATAGAAACCATACAAAACAAACAATAACAATAACCGTAATAAATTCTTTCCAGGAAGGTTACAAACTCAGGTAGCCAAAGGGCGCGACTTGAAACTGCCCTGCAAGCAAAATAATGATAAATTTCTGAAGTGTGAGCAAAATGCTCATATAGCGACAAACGGCGGCGGGTTAAATAGACTTGATTACTAATATAAAAAAAACCTTTACTCTTACACGTCTAACAACTAACGACATAAGAAACATAATAATAATCCCTCTTTCTTTTCCACCAAAAAACAGTTATCCATTACCAACTTAAATATAACATAAAATACGCGGTAAATTCAGATTTATAAAACTATTCTACAGTTCGGTATCCTGACAGATGATCGACCCGATCATAACGTCTACAAAATATATACATTTAGATTACAAATGATTTTACAATTTATAACTAACTTTACAATTATGGTTACATCTGTTACTTTCCTAACCACGACTTCATATTTTCAAGACTACATATTCCTCAAATGGAATTTGGTTAACTTGAAAATTTTCTATGTCTCATTAGAAATCTGTCATTGTCTAATATTTTCCTAATTTCATAAGGGCCTTTGTGTTTAGGGATTAGTTTTTATTTACACCGTCGCGTCAAAATTCTATTACAACAAAATCTCCTACTTCATAATTACTTACAGGTTTGTGTCTTTGGTCGTATTCACTTTTATTGGAGACTGAACCTTTAAATTTGTGTCTCGGCGCTTTAATGTCAACTAAATTTCTTTCACTATCGTCAGATTCTAAATTGTTCCTCGTGAGATCATATAGGTCACGCTGGTTAACGCCAAATTATAGAATACTTGAGGTGGTGCCTACTGATCTACTAATAATATTAAATGGCAAATTGAACTTTATTTAAAACCTGATCCCAGGTATTGGGTAATCCATTAATTTTGCCAGCATTGGGGTCAAATTATGATTAATTCTCAATTTGGGTTGGTTTTTGGAGTGGCTGTAGCCACTTTGATATGAACTATATTATGCTCATCTACAAAACTTTTAAATTCATGACATGTAAACGAGGTGCCACGATCAGAAATTATTCTAAGGGTTTACAGTAACTATTAATATAATTTTCTAAACAACTAATCACCTTTCGTTTTTGTAGTATTTCAGCGTACAATCTGACAAATTTCAAAATCATCTATCATTTCAAAATGTATTTTTATTTTTTTTTTTTCTAATGGACCATAATGGTCAATATGTATGGTTATAAATGGTTTATCATCTTTAGGAATATTGTGAAGTAAACCTTCGGTTAGAAAACGTTATGCTTTTTAGGCAGTTTTAATGTACATTTTGACCTTATCACGTAATTTAAACCAATAAACACGAGATATGTAGTCAACGGTTTTGTCTACACCTACGTGCCCTAAGGTATCATGACCACTAAAAATAACTTTATCTTCCATTGATATTGGAACATAAAAAACTAAATGCTTATCTTTGTTTTTCCTGTAAACCAACCCATTCCGTAATTGAATTTTTATCTTCCCTGATTTCTAATTCGGATCTAATCTTAGTTATATCAGGGTCTAAAGTTTGTGAGATGGATAAATTTTGTTCGAATGTGTTTCCCTCTAGTATATTGTAATTGTAATTTTGTAAAGTTAATGCCCATATATTTATTCTGGGATTGATTTCCTTTTTGTTTAGAGCTAATTTGATTGAGTTGCAATCAGTGACAATTTTAAAATTAATACCTAACAAGTAAATCCTAAACCTATCTAAAGCGTTAATAATTGCTAGCATCTCCAACTCATAGCTGTGGTAGCGAGACTCAACTTCAGTTGTATGTTTGCTAAAGTAGAATACTGGTTAAAATAACCCATTATCCTGCTTTTGTAACAAAATCGCTCCATAGCCTTTCGAGCAGGCATCGCAATAATCCGTATGCAATTTTGGGTAAATGCAAAATTGAGCCCCACTAATTTATCTTTTAAAATATTAAATGATTGAAGTTCAACCTCTGTGAATTTAAATAAAATACCCTTTCTTAAAAGATCAATAAGGGTTTGGCTAATACTGAAAATGATTCTATGAAACTTCTAAAGTAACTAACTAGACCTAAGAATTTTGTACCTTTCAAACACTATTCGGTAGGATAATTCTGAACTGCATCAATGTTTGTTGATTGGGACTGATCCCTTTTCACTAACTAAATATCCTAAATAAAGTGTTGTTGAAAACATGAATGAGAATTTATCAAGTCTCAACTCTAATAAATTTCTATTGACTAATCTTAACACTAATTTCAAAATTTCAAAATGTTCTGGTACCGTTTCTGTTGCTATAAGAATATCATCTAAATACAATAAGATTTTATATTCCTAATTAAAACGTGAAATATTTGATTAATGAACATTTGGAAAACTGATGGATTACTTAACCCGAAAGGCATCTTAATAAATTGAATTGACCTAATTGAGTAATAAATGACGTATATTTGATGGAACCCTCCGCAATTCTGACATGGTGAAATCCATTTTAAGATCTAAACACGAAAATATTTTTTACCTTTTAAAAAATCTAGTTGGTCGTCGATTAATGGTAACGGGTAGTGATCCCTAATTGTAATTTTGTCAACTCTCTAAAATCAATGCCCAAACGTTTACTACAATTCTTTTTGGTTACTAAAACTGTCTGCAATAAGGTGAGATAATAGGCCTAATAATTTGTTTACCAAAAGTTCATCTAAAATGTTTTGAAGTCTTCTTTAGAGTAAGCCAATTTCCTAAGCCTAAATAAAATGCCTGTTCGTGCTTTAAAACAATGTTCATTTCACATTTAACTTCAGGATCTTCTGGCTTTTTCGCATTAACATAATCATTTAAAATTAAACTTTCTACTTCACTTTTGGTGTCATAATCTAAATCGGGATTTATATCTATGTTAACCTTGTTCGATTCACAATCTATAAGCATAATTTCTTGAACCTCATGCATAACCGACTCATTCATTATGTCTTTACAAACAATGTTAATTTCCTTGTCCAACATAATTTTAACATTAGGCAAACTTGTAAAATCTCTGCCTAAAACAGCAGGGAATGGCATTGTATCATTATCCACTACATGAAACATTAATAGAATATTAACATTATTTATAATTACTTGCTCATCATAAGTTCCTAATATGTTTAACTTACTACTATTAACACCATAATATTGTTTATTGGTCGCACATTCCGTATAAGAACCTACAGGTAAATATTTAGCTCTTATCATGTTGATGGGGATACCAGTATCCAGCATCGCCTTTACATTAGTACTGCTTCCCTCTTCATCGAATTTTAATTCTACTGGAACTTCGTAAATTTCATTTTCGGGCAAAGCTGAGCGTTCGGACCGTCTCCTGATCGGGTTGTTCCAGGTCGTCGACGACTTTGGTGCATTTTCTTTCTGTTGCGAACACTGCCATTTCATATGTTCCTTAGAACCACAATTGTAACAACTTCCAAGTTCTCTTTTGGCGGGACAATTGAACGATACATGGCCATCTAAATCAAATTGTAACATCTAACCGAACTTTGAATGTTGTTGCTTCTAAAACCAGGTCTAACTAATTTGAATAGTTACGTTCAGTGGAGGTAATTTCATTCTCTTCGTCAGCAGCTGATTTGCTTGAAAATCTTTCATTCGTGCAACAGTTTGTAAATGAGGGTTGTCAAACCATCAATAATATAACTAATTAAATTTTCTTCTGGTATGTTTAACTTATTTCCTAAGAGTACCTGATCAGAGTAATATGTATTGAATTTCTCACTTTCCTTCCAATGTCTTCCTTCAAATCTTCGCATTAATGTAACAATATCTTCCTTTACTGCGAACATGTTACACATTTGAATTTTTAGTTCATTAAAGCCTAATAATACATGGTCAGGTTTACTATGGAACCAATTCAAAGCATGGCCTTGCAATTTAGTAATTATTGTTAGTGTAAATTTACTGTCATCTACAGCAAAACGCTGTTGAACCTTCTCGATACGCAAGAACCACTGTCTAACATCTTGGTCAGGGTTCCACTAAATTCTGCAATTAAGCTTCTTAATTCGGCATTACTAAAATTGTAACTTTCGGTAAGGTTTACGGCTAATACTTACTTACTTACTTAACCTTCACGCCATTCCCTTGCGGGTAGGCAAAACAATCCCTGCCTCTTATTTATTTTTCATTCAGAATCTTTCTCCTGCTTTCCTATCTCCGCATACTCCCTAGCTTCCGCAAGATTCATACATAGTCTCTGACATGCCCTTTTGTTTTTAAAACTCCTTATCTTTCTTTCCTTTTATCATAGATTCTACTACATTCAGCCAAGTTTTACGCGGCCTACCAGGCCCGGCCTTTCCTCTAACCTCACCCACATATATTTGTTTCGTTAATCTTGCGTTGTTCATTCTCTCAATGGGACGAAACCAACGTAATGTACAACTTTTATATCTATCCATCATCGTCTTTTCCTCACCACACTCCGTCATTATGCATTCATTTTTTATCTTGTCCCTTCTCGTTTTACCACATGCGCTTCTCAGGAATCTTATACCCACGGCATTTATTTTACCTTTCGTGCTTTTTTTGACATACCCATGCCTCACTTCCATACAGTACTGACGGGACGAACACGCCATCATAGGTTGCTCGTTTCGCAGCTAGGTTCATGCTTTCATTTCTCATTATCGTCCACATACTTTCCAATCACTTTCCTTCCAGCATTGACCCTTCGTCCAATCTCGCTCTCAATTGTACCATCTGCAGTAAACATTCTACAGAGATATACCATTTCGTCCACTTGTCCATAGTTTCATCCTAGAGTAAATACTCTACTTAATAAGACTGTTATCTGCATACACCAGAAGTCGTACATTTACGTCACCAACCATTACACCATTTGTATCGATACATAATTGTCTAACACATTTATCCATGTATACATTGAACAACCACGGTGACATCACACAGCCTTGTCGCACTCCTTGCTCAATATTAAAGTATTCACTCACACCTCCTCTCACCCTAACACATGCCCGACTACCGTTGTGTACTGCCCTTCTTCCATTTACTAGAACTTTATTTACGCCATATTCATTTAATATTTCCCACAGTTTCTCCTATTCACTCTGTCATATGCTTTCTCCAGATCTACAAACGCACATTACATCTTCCTTTTACCTTTAAACACTTTTCGATCACCTGCTGGAAAGCAACCATCTGATCGACACATCCTCTCCCTGGCATGAAGCCACCCTGCACATCCCAAATCTTAGTTTGTGTAGTTTCTCGTACTCTATCAATCAGAATTCTTCCAAACACTTTACCAGGCACGCTGAACAAACTTATTCCTCTGTAGTTCTTACAATCACTCTTGTTCCCCTTACCTTTATACAATGGTACAATGATCGCGCTCTTCCAATCACTGGCACTTTTCCACATAAGCATACATTGAATAATTCACACAATCTTCGTATAAGCTTTGCACCCCATACTTGAGCATTTCACCAGTGATTTCATCTTCGCCTGCTCCTTACCGTTTTTCAACCTTCCTACCGTTTTCTACCTCATTTATTCCAATATCCTTCTCAGTTTCATTCATCATTCTTCTATATTCTCCTTATTTAACCCTTCAGTCTTATTTTTCACTACTGTACAGCTTTCCGAAATATTCTTGCCAGCATTTCCTCACTTCACAATTCCCATACTATTTCGTTTCTAATTCATCACTCCTGCAGCGTTCTGTTTTGGCCACGTTTTGTATTTTTGACCCATTTCCAGAAGAGTTTTTGTTTCCCTCAAAAACCATTAGTAACCAAACCCGTTTAAATTCGATTTAAAAACTAAATAATTAATCTTAATCTAACTAACACTGAACAATAAAACCTTTTTTAAAAACCCAAAGAAAATATAAATAATGAACATTCAAATTTAAAAAGCGGTAAATAATGTTACTTTCTAATTTAACTTTGAAACGATTTTAAACCATAAAACCCTTTTTCAAATTTAAACTTGCTTAACCAATATGCGGAAATATTTCCATTTGCAAAGTTTCTTGTTGAAAGTAAATTGTAAAAAATTGGAAAACTGGAATAAATAGAAACTAATATTAGTACAATGGTTACCTTTACAAATCTGTAATTAATGGAAAATGAACATAAAAAAACTACTAATAAATTAAATTTCCCGAGTAATTAATAAACCTGATAACAACAATTATAAAAATTCTTATTCGATAAATGTTATAAACCTTAATTAAAAATTTCAATTTGTAATTTTATGCTTACTTTTAAAATTACTTAAAAAGTTTTTGCAAGTAATGATTGAAAAGGAAAATTTGTTGGAAAAATTAAACATCAAAGGATTATAAGTTTATTAAATTTCATAGTTTGTTTAAACAACTATTTAAATTAAAATTAAAATTTTTTGGTAAAATCTGGTAAACAACATTAAGATTTATTGCGGTAAATCAAAAATTTTTTGTTTATAGTTTTTAATAGGCATAAATATTTAAAAATTTAAGTCAGATTATAGATCACCAATTGGATGGAAAATACAAATTGAAAATTATTTGGTAACGGTTTGGTATTTCACAAATTTTTACGTAAACAAATTTTCTAGTATTATTAAAATTAATAATTTTTAGGGAAATAATTTTATTAAATTTAAAATTTGCAAATTAAGAAAATTTTTAAATTGTCCAATATGATTTACATTAATAATCCCCAATTTTTAAAAATATTGTACTATTACCTAAATGTTTTTTTTTTCATTCAAATGGCCTTACTTATACATAAAAATATATTTTATTAATTTTTTCAATGGTTGTATTTGTCAACCAATCTTATTAATAAAAAATAGTTTATTTTTTTTTTTCAATTAAATGGTGGAGTATTTAACTATTTAAATCAACAAATGTATTATATAACTAACATTGAATTTTTTTTTTAAAACCGTCGTAGTTCTGAACTAAAAAGTTATAAATATTATTTTATTTATGGGGTTTTAAAATTTATATTAATTGTTATTAAATTTGAATTTAATTGTTAAGGGCTTATTTCAAATTGAAACAGTTAATAATAGGCCATAAAGGATAATGACCATAATTATTAAATTAAAATTTAATTTTTTTTAAGTCAATTTCTATTCTAACAGGTATGGAGTAAATTATCCTGACACTAATCAGTGACTTTTTAATTAATACTGCTTTAAGGAAATAAGATCCATGGAAAATTTTCAGATTGAATGGTGGAGATGGAACTCAAAGAAATTCAAGAATCGAGTATGGCAAAAATGACGTATTGGGATCAATGAGAATAAATCAAAGCACATTGTATTCACCAAATATAGAGTAGGCGCATCAAGTGACGAATGGGTGTAATGTTTGAAGTTCCGTGGTGTGGCTAGAAAGAAGCGGAGATTGATGAACAAAAGATTAAAATTTTGTTATGTATTTGACGAAAATTAAAAGACAAAGTGAATGTTTCCTGAACGGAAATTATAAACTGTAATCAAATGTAGAAGTGGGTAATCAGGGCCGTTTCTAAGGTATCTGCCGTACGTGTGTGAAAATAATTTTCCCGCCCCCTAACCTCTGATTAACCGCAATTTCTTTGAAGTAATTTTACCTTAGATAAAACACATTAAATGTGAAAAAAGCAAATTATATTTCGAATACATAAGTCAGCAGGAACTGATTATAAATTAATATGAATAGATATTTGTACTAATTTATACTATTTTTATTAACACATTCTTATTATGAAAAATTTAAATAAATTTAGCTTTCTTTGCTTTTCTTAACGCAAATTCAGAAATAATATCGGATGCATAATATCCGATACTATTATAATAATAGATAAGTTTGATAACCTTTCTTGGCCCATTGTTGACCGCAAATAATTTCTTATCATTTTGTTTAGAAAACTCCTCTCGCCGCTAGCAACTGCACCGGTAATGTTAAAATATTCTTATAGCAATTACTTAATTTGGAAACGGGTAGATAAGATTAGATATTGAATTTCAGGGAAAATTTAGGATGTAATGTTATCAATTTCATCACATAAATCTAATAGCGTTACCATTTTTAGATGGATCAAATAATATTTTCTCTTAAGATTTACATTTGAAAGATCTATTTAAATTATCTATTTTAAAGAAATTATTTAACTTGTTCAGAAAATCAAAAACTGATGATTTTTTATTTGATCGAACCTTTCTTCGATTTTTGTTAATGTAGTGTCCAATATCACAAAATCGATATTCTCGGCAATATTTTTGCCTCTGCTAAAATATTATTAAATCCTTTATGTGATCTAATATCATGTGAATATCCTTTAGTGCGCTGCAGTAATCACATAATATTTGATAAAGCAGTACTTGTTTCCTGCATTGTTTTGCTTACGAGGTTGATTTTGACTAAAAGGTTATACCATATTACCATGAAAGATATGAACTTAAAAAATTTATTTTTTAACAGTAAGGAATTTGCCACATTTCTTGTACCAGAATCTCGTGTATTATCGCAATAGAACATATATAAAGCATCATATATTTGATCTAAATTGTGCCTTTTAGTGCATCTATTCTGCTTTTCCATGTAGTATCCCAAAGGGGGTTTAATGTTAAAGTAAGGATTTCATCTTTTAATACCTGCCTACGTTTATTTGGTCTAGAGAAGAAAACGTATAGCTTTTGTACATTGCCAAAAAAAAAGTTATTTCTAAAGACGCTTTAGCAGCATCATTAACGACTAAATTTAAACTGTGGGCTACACAAGGTACATAGCAAGCTCTATGGTTCAAGTCAAGAATTTTTTGCCCTCCATTATTGCGACCCTTTGTGTTTGCACCATTATCGTAGATAACGCTGACCCCTTAGATTAACTAAATAAATATTGCGAGTCTTCAAAAAATCTATTACAACATTAGTTATACTCTGTCCTGTTGAATCAGTTATTGAAATGAATCCTAGAGTGCTTCTTAATTTCAATTTGCTTTGATTCATTACTTAACAGTACAAATCTTACCATTTACTTCTGAAGGAGCTCGAGCAGCCCGCCCTCACACTTGGGGAGGGAATGAAATACGTGACCCTTTGCTTTCCTTTTCACCATTTACTATCTTTCAGTAGGTGTATTACTTCGTGTCTGGTCTTCTGTCACGAAAGGAAATAAGTTCATTTTCAGTATGAACTCCCAAATAGTGGGGCATAATTATTAGATTTTTGTTAATTCTAGAGATATAATATTATTAAACTGTGCAAACGTTTGCATTAATTAAAAAAAAATCCTTTTTGCCGTTCGTGCAACTTATTATCTAAAACTTAAATTTTGACAGGTCAAAAATTTCACAGTATAAATTATAATTTTTAACACGGATACCATTTTCCTGATTTTTCAATGTCTCATTTAGGAATCAGTAGTGATTTGAGATTGAATCGATTTATTTAAATCAACACAAGATTTTGTGTTACAAATATTACTTTTTAATTTTTTATGACGCTCAACAGCTTGAGATAAATGTCTCCTATGGTTATACACTTCAACAAAGGCAGTAGAAAAGGTTTTAAAAATTTTGCAAAGAAGGCAAAATACGCAATCTTTTAATATAGAATAGACTACCCAGCTCTTTGAATTATTTCCCCTTACTTAAGCTTTTTCATAATATGCAGATGAGAAACATCTGTAATCTTTATCCAAGGGAAAGTTTACTTCTATTTCTGTAAGTTCGGTTATGCCTAATTCAACCAAACATAATTTAACTTTGTCGGATAGTACGGAAAGCCAATAGCCAGGATCCTTATAAATATCGTCTTTATACGCGTTTACTTCTTCTAACGAACACTATTCTTCTAACTTGTTTTTGACCACAGACTCAACTGATTGAGGATTTGTTATTGTGATCTGTGATGTAATCTCTGTTGCCTCTTCCGACTTTTCCGAGATTAAATATTTTCTTAGTAAGCCACTTACCTTTTTGACTAACTCTTCTGTTTCAAGCTTTCTTCTTCTGTATTGAGCTCCAGAAAACTTTTTGCGATTATCAGACATCTATTTAGAATAAAATTAGGTATGACATAAGGTGTTTGTTGTTGTTGCAAAACAATGCTCTGCAGTTTCGTCACGTTGACTTGGATTTAGTATTTTGCAAAAGAGCGATTCCATTTTAATTTTTCCAATTTATAAATCAAAGTTTATACCTATCGCGCTTTTTTAATTAACGCGTTTTTTTATACAAAAATCTGTCATTATCGACATATATAAATTTATCCTATTAGTTAGGTAACCGTACGTAAAAAAAATGTACCATAAAGTGTACTTACGTTTAATACATTTGCAGTCGCCGTAACTCAATGATAATCAACAAATCGAGTACAAAAATTACGCACCAAGGAATAATACTTTAATGTTGTTGAAGCTGATACGTCCGTCATCCAAATAAGAAATTCCAACTAGATGCGTGTATTTATAAGATCTAGTTTTAATGAAGTTATTTCCTACAAAATCCTGCACGGAGCCGAAAACTAATGACGACGCGACCGAAGACAAACACACGTTTCAGCAAGTTACGAAGTAAGAAAACATTACGTTTTTAAAACAAACGTTGACTTTTGGCAGTATTTTTAACTATATTAAATATTTTGTTACAGAAGGAATCAGTATACCTTAGTATAATTATAACAATTTTATATTAAATAGACAATGAAATAGTGGAAAGATTTCAAAAGATGGAAATTCTTATGATTTCGTGAATATTCAAAACAGTAGATATTATTTCTTAACTAAGCTCAAAGTAAAGCGAGATTCATAATTAAGATGTAAAGTGAATCATTTCTAAAGGAGTTTCTCAGCAGGGGATCTCAGCCATGTTATTAATAATGTTAGAAATAAATCGAATATAAAAACTTCATAACTCACTGACAATATAGGTTTACACGCAACAGCAACTACTCCAAAACATAATCAAAGAGAGCTAGAGCAAGAATTCATATAATATGAAGAAGCAGTAGGCAGTGGATTAGTCGTGGTCCCGGAAGAAATTAATATTCCTACTCTTTAACAAAATTAAAAATTTTAATCGGCTGCTCTTAGACAAATGTAGAACGTAGATGAAGCATTCCGATGACTAACATTACTTAAGCGAATCAAAATGCCTCACTTTAAATGATCAATAATCTTTAGTTTTGTATGCTTAGGTTTTAAAATATATGTTCTACATGGCTGTTATGTTTGTTTCATAGTTATTTCCAATTTGTGATTTTCGAATTTTTCTGTAATGGGTGTTTACCGTCGCCCCTATGGTTTTGCGTTCGTGTGCCCTGCACCCATTGCACCACCTGGTCAGAACAGCCTGGGAGTAATTACGGTAATGGAGAATATGTCTGGTCATTCTATGTTTATCTAAGAATTGATGCCTTCAAGAATATTGTATATAAGGATTAATGTTGATGCTAAAAATGTACATTTGAGTACATTTAAGATTTAATATCTAAGATTTAACATTCATAGTTTAAAAGTTAAAAGAGAGGTTATAGGGTAAGGCGCGTCCGTGACTGTTTAAGTTTTAAAATATAATCCTAAAGAAAAGTTGGTTTAACTTTGACTTTATATCTAAAACGTTAAATATTAAATGAAAACCGCTGTACACAGTTGTAGTAATTAGTCGGACCCTGTACCTGCGATTTTCCTTTTTTAAATAATAAACGATCTATAAACCGCTCACTAAAATATTCAATCATAAATGTTAATTTAAATTTTAAATCCTAAATGGGCATAAATAAGCCTTAATACGCGGAGGACACGTCAGAAGATGAACATAAATATTTTGGCGTTAAGATATTTCGGCTTGCAGAAGGAACCAAGAAAAATTAGCTAAAAGGATCGACCTGTGAGGATTTTAAAATAAACTTCGCTTTATAGGATTGGCGGGCGTTTTTAAACCGCCGCTTGTCGCTGCCACTACTGCAACGTGGTTTGCCGCACGTGAGCGTTTTGCTCACACTTACCATCTGAAGCATTTTAAAGGTAATCTACGGTAAATAAGGAATGTTTGTAAGGTAAATTGTTTATTTTCTAACAAATTAAGTTTAAGTATAATATCTTATGGATTATATGTATAGATAAATCAATATCAAGTATAGTTTATTTTCGACATTTATTCTTTATCGAGTCGTGTTAAGCATTGTTCGCATATAGATATCGATGTTCGTTGCACAGGTTTGGACATTTGCAACATTCTTTTTCGTTTTCCTGTTTTTACGGCGGGAACACATGGAGCATATACCAGAACTCCTAGCCTTGTACTTGGCTGGTTCTCTTTTTATCTCTTACTAGCATTCTAACAGAATGCTTTAGTTGAGAAGGTAAATTTGTAATTGATAATCTTGATTGCGCGTGCGGTTTTATTAGCTCTAAAGCTAAACTGCTTAGATTGCCCGTCTTTCTAGCTTATCGCCCGTTTTGGTTGTATAAATTATTTGAGAGTTTATCCTCCAACATTCAACAAAGAGAAGAATATGGTCAGGGCCATCTACAACTGATCCTTGCTACAGAATACTGCGATACAAGTGATCCACCGTGTCTACCCACCTTTAGTTGAATTATAAAAGGTCATTACTTCCGGTTTATTTTGATTTGACTTATCGATTTCGTCGTCGTTATGCATCGTGGAAAATAGCATTACGTTTTTATTTTTTTTAGGGCATAGGAAACTAACAGCCCTGTTTTCAAAAAATGCAAACATACTGCTATTTACTAGTCATATTTTGGTGTTTAGGAATATTGGAGGAATCTCTCTTTTGTTTTTTCGAATGGTACCAACAACCGTCGTTTTGCATTTTACTAAATCAAGTGCTAATGGAACAGACGTAAAGTAGTTATCCATTGTAATAGTTCTACCACTATTTATAATATATGTAGTTAGTCTTTTTACCACACTAGCAGCTTTGTTGTCAAAGCGGTATATATATATATATATATATATATATATATATATATATATATATATATATATATATATATATATAACCTGGTTGTTTCTGAATAAATTTCCAAGTTTGAAGTGTAGTATAGACGAATCCACTAGTGCATAAATCTTTATGCCGTACTTGAAGGTTTATTTGCTATATACTGCCTAAATCTACATCTGCCCGAAACGCAGGTAACATTTCGTCTACTGTTGTGTTTTCCAACCTCCTAGTTCTCTAAACACGCTGACACAAATTCTTGAAAGACATCTCTAATTGCAGCCAGATTGTCTTGTTGTTGTCGTTCTTTCCTAGTGTCCGTGTTATCAAACGGAGAGCTTCGAGAAGCACGTAAAATCTCCGACTTGACATCGTTGCACGAAAACACACCGGAGACGTAACATCATCTGCCCATAATTTTACATTTAGATGGGATGCCTTGTTTACGCCTGCTATATAAACTAGACCCAAGAGAGCTTTCAATTCCTGAACTGTTGTATCTAAGCAATCCTTTCCGAGAGTAGTTCTGTCGCGCCTTCTTAACAAATTAGTATACTGTGTAATACTTCTAGCATATGTTCAGAAAATAACTGCCAAGAATCCATTATTGTCGATACATTTCTGGCAGCTCCTTTTATACCCGGTTAATTGTAACCAATTTTCTTTTCCCTGCGTACGTTAGGCCGTGGAGGGTGCATACGCCAGATAGTTGTTTTATCTTTACCAACGTAACTTAGTCCAGTATGATGTAGCACTACTTCTTCAGATTCTGAAGTAGATTCTGCAGACTGTTCAGAATCTGTATTGTGACTGTTTGTTCCAATGGAGCTTCAGATTCAACTTGATCTAGTCGGTTTTGACGTTCGAATCACCAACATCAAATATAAAATGGTCCCCAAGCCATGGAGCGCTTACTAGAACACAATATATAATTGCAGAAATACTATTCAAGATGTGTAATTTATAGCCATAAATACCTTCGGATGTTCCTTCGAATGACTGTAGGAACTCGACCAGCTTCTACCACGATTCATTTTGTCGCACATGAGCAAATGCTAACGCTGCAAACTCCGGTAAATAAACACTTCATAGAAACCATACAAAACAAACAAAATAACCGTAATAAATTCTTTCCAGGAAGGTTACAAACTCAGGTAGCCAAAGGGCGACTTGAAACTGCCCTGCAAGCAAAATAATGATAAATTTCTTGAAGTGTGAGCAAAATGCTCATATAGCGACAAACGGCGGGTTAAATAAACTTGATTACTAATATAAAAAACCTTTACTCTACACGTCTAACAACTAACGACATAAGAAACATAATAATAATCCTCTTCTTTTTCCACCAAAAACAGTTATCCATTACCAACTTAAATATAACATAAAATACGCGGTAAATTCAGATTTATAAAACTATTCTACAGTTCGGTCATCCTGACAGATGATCGACCGATCATAACGTCTAAAATATATACATTTAGATTACAAATGATTTTACAATTTATAACTAACTTTACAATTATGTTTACATCTGTTACTTTCCTAACCACGACTTCATATTTTCAAGACTACATATTCCCTCAAATGGAATTTGGCTAACTTGAAAATTTTCTGTCTCCTTTTAGAAATCTGTCATTGTCTAATATTTTCCTAATTTCATAAGGGCCTTTGTATTTAGGGATTAGTTTTTTATTTACCCCCACCGTCGCGTCAAAATTCTCTATTACAACAAAATCTCCTACTTCATAATTACTTACAGGTTTGTGTCTTTGGTCGTATTCACTTTTATTGCGAGACTGAACCTTTAAATGTGTGTCTCGGGTGCTTTCTCTAATGTCAACTAAATTTCTTTCACTATCGTCAGATCTAAATTGTTCCTCGTGAGATCATATAGGTCACGCTGGTTAACGACAAATTATAGAATACTTGAGGTGGTGCCTACTGATCTACTAATAGTATTATTAATGGCAAATTGAACTTTATTTAAAACCTAATCCCAGGTATTGGGGTAATCCGTTAATTTTGCCAGCATTGGGGTCAAATTACGATTAATTCTCTCAATTTGGCTGTTGGTTTTTGGAGGCTGTAGCCGCTTTGATATGAACTATATTATGCTCATCTACAAAACTTTTAAATTCATGAGATGTAAACGAGGTGCCACGATCAGAAATTATTCTAAGGGGTTTACTGTAACTATTAATATAATTTTCTAAACAACTAATCACCTCCTTCGTTTTTGTAGTACTTGCAGCGTACAATCTGACAAATTTCGTAAAATCATCTATCATTTCAAAAATGTATTTTTTATTTGATTTTGTTTTCTCTAATGGACCATAATTGTCAATACGTATGGTTATAAATGGTTTATCACCTTTAGGAATATTGTGAAGTAAACCTTCGGTTAGAAAATGTTATGCTTTTTAGGCAGTTTTTAATGTACATTTTGACCTTATCACGTAATTTGGGAAACCAATAAACACGAGATATGTAGTCAACGGTTTTGTCTACACCTACGTGCCCTAAGGTATCATGACCACTAAAAATAACTTTATCTTCCATTGATATTGGAACATAAAAAACTAAATGCTTATCTTTGTTTTTCCTGTAAACTAACCCATTCCGTAATTCGAATTTCTTATCTTCCCTGATTTCTAATTCGGATCTAATCTTAGTTATATCAGGGTCTAAAGTTTGTGAGATGGATAAATTTTGTTCGAATGTGTTTCCCTCTAGTATATTGTAATTGTAATTTTGTAAAGTTAATGCCCATATATTTATTCTGGGATTGATTTCCTTTTTGTTTAGAGCTAATTTGATTGAGTTGCAATCAGTGACAATTTTAAAATTAATACCTAACAAGTAAATCCTAAACCTATCTAAAGCGTTAATAATTGCTAGCATCTCCAACTCATAGCTGTGGTAGCGAGACTCAACTTCAGTTGTATGTTTGCTAAAGTAGAATACTGGTTAAAATAACCCATTATCCTGCTTTTGTAACAAAATCGCTCCATAGCCTTTCGAGCAGGCGAATGTAACTCCGTATGCAACTTTGGGGAGTAAATGGCCAAAATTGGAGCCTCCACTAATTTATCTTTTAAAATATTAAATGATTGAAGTTCAACCACTGTGAATTTAAATACAATACCCTTTCTTAAAAGATCATATAAGGGTTTGGCTAATACTGAAAATGATTCTATGAATCTTCTGAAGTAACTAACTAGACCTAAGAATTGTTGTACCTTTCAAACACTATTCGGTACCGATAATTCTGAACTGCATCAATGTTTGTTGATTGGGACTGATCCCTTTTCACTAACTAAATATCCTAAATAAAGTGTTGTTGAAACATGAATGAGAATTTATCAAGTCTCAACTCTAATAAATTTCTATTGACTAATCTTAACACTAATTTCAAAATTTCAAAATGTTCTGGTACCGTTTCTGTTGCTATAAGAATATCATCTAAATACAATAAGATTTTATATTCTAATTAAAACGTGAAATATTTGATTAATGAACATTTGGAAAACTGATGGTATTACTTAACCCGAAAGGCATCTTAATAAATTGAATTGACCTAATTGAGTAATAAATGACATATTTGATGGAACCTCCGCAATTCTGACATGGTGAAATCCATTTTAAGATCTAAACACGAAAATATTTTTTACCTTTTAAAAAATCTAGTTGGTCGTCGATTAATGGTAACGGGTAGTGATCCCTAATTGTAATTTTGTCAACTTCTAAAATCAATGCCCAAACGTTTACTACAATTCTTTTTGGTTACTAAAACTGTGGGCTGCAATAAGGTGAGATAATAGGCCTAATAACTGTTTACCAAAAGTTCATCTAAAATGTTTTGCAAGTCTTCTTTTAGAGTAAGCCAATTTCCTAAGCCTAAATAAAATGCCTGTTCGTGCTTTTAAAACAATGTTCATTTCACATTTAACTTCAGGCTCTTCTGGATTTTTCGCATTAACATAATCATTTAAAATTAAACTTTCTACTTCACTTTTGGTGTCATAATCTAAATCGATTTATATCTAACTTAACTTGTTCGATTCACAATCTATAAGCATAATTTCTTGAACCTCATTCATAACCGACCATTCATTATGTCTTTACAAACAATGTTAATTTCCTTGTCCAACATAATTTTAACATTAGGCAAACTTGTAAAATCTCTGCCTAAAACAGCAGGGAATGGCATTGTATCATTATCCACTACATGAAACATTAATAGAATATTAACATTATTTATAATTACTTGCTCATCATAAGTTCCTAATATGTTTAACTTACTACTATTAACACCATAATATTGTTTATTGGTCGCACATTCCGTATAAGAACCTACAGGTAAATATTTAGCTCTTATCATGTTGATGGGGATACCAGTATCCAGCATCGCCTTTACATTAGTACTGCTTCCCTCTTCATCGAATTTTAATTACTGGAACTTCGTAAATTTCATTTTTCGGGCAAAGCTGGGTTCGGACCGTCTTACGATCGGGTTGTTCCAGGTCGTCGACGACTTTGGTGCATTTTCTTTCTGTTGCGAACACTGCCATTTCATATGTTCCTTAAACTCAATTGTAACAACTTCCAAGTTCTCTTTCGGGGACAATTGAACGATACATGGCCATCTAAATCACAATTGTAACATCTAACCGAACTTTGAATGTTGTTGCTTCTAAAACCAGGTCTAACTACGGGTACTGAATGGTTACGTTCAGTGGAGGTAATTTCATTCACTTTCGTCAGCAGCTGATTTAAGCTTGAAAAATCTTTCATTCGTGCAACAGTTTGTAAATGAGGGTTGTTGAAACCATCAATAATATAACTAATTAAATTTTCTTCTGGTATGTTTAACTTATTTCCTAAGAGTACCTGATCAGAGTAATATGTATTGAATTTCTCACTTTCCTTCCAATGTCTTCCTTCAAATCTTCGCATTAATGTAACAATATCTTCCTTTACTGCGAACATGTTACACATTTGAATTTTTAGTTCATTAAAGTATAATACATGGTCAGGTTTACTATGGAACCAATTCAAAGCATGGCCTTGCAATTTAGTAATTATTGTTAGTGTAAATTTACTGTCATCTACAGCAAAACGCTGTTGAACCTTCTCGATACGCAAGAACCACTGTCTAACATCTTGGTCAGGGTCCACTAAATTCTGAATTAAACTTAATTCGGCATTACTAAATTGTAAGTTTCTAAGGTTTACTTAACTTACTTACTTACTTAACCTTCACGCCATTCCCTTGCGGGTAGGCAAAACAATCCCTGCCTCTTATTTATTTTTCATTCAAATCTTTCTCCATGCTTTCCTATCTCCGCATACCCCTAGCTTCCGCAAGATTCATACATAGTCTCTGACATGCCCTTTTGTTTTTAAAACTCCTTATCTTTCTTTCCTTTATCATAGATTCTACTACATTCAAGTTTTACGCGGCCTACCAGGCCCGGCCTTTCCCCTAACCTCACCCACATATATTTGTTTCGTTAATCTTGCGTTGTTCATTCTCTCAATGTGACCAAACCAACGTAATGTACAACTTTATATCTATCCATCATCGTCTTTTCCTCACCACACTCCGTCATTATGCATTCATTTTTTATCTTGTCCCTTCTCGTTTTACCACATGCGCTTCTCAGGAATCTCATACCCACGGCATTTATTTTTTTTCGTGCTTTTTTGACATACCCATGTCTCACTTCCATACAGTACTGAAGGGACGAATACGCCATTATAGATTGCTCGTTTCGCAGCTAGGTTCATGCTTTCATTTCTCATTATCGTCCACATACTTCAATCACTTTCCTTCCAGCATTGACCCTTCGTCCAATCTCGCTCTCAATTGTACCATCTGCAGTAAACATTCTACAGAGATATACCATTTCGTCCACTTGCTCCACAGTTGCATCTTGTAGAGTAAATACTCTACTTAATAAGACTGTGTCATCTGCATACACCAGAAGTCGTACATTTACGTCTCCAATCATTACACCATTTGTATCGGTGCATGTTTGTCTAAGACATTTATCCATGTATACGTTGAACAACCACGGTGACATCACACAGCCTTGTCGCACTCCTTGCTCAGTCTTAAAGTATTTACTCACACCTCCTCTCACCCTAACACATGCCCGACTACCGTTGTGTACTGCCCTTATTCCATTTATTAGACCTTTATTTACGGCATATTCATTTAATATTTCCCACAGCTTCTCCCTATTCACTCTGTCATATGCTTTCTCCAGATCTACAAACGCACAGTACAACTTCCTTTTACCTTTAAACACTTTTCGATCACCTGCTGGAGGACAGCCATGTGATCGACACATCCTCTCCCTGGCACGAAAGCCACCTTACATATCCCACAACTCAGTTTGTGCAGTTTCTCGTACTTTATCAATCAGTATTCTTCCAAATACTTTACCAGGCATGCTGAGCAAGCTTATTCCTCTGTAGTTCTTACAATCACTCTTGTTCCCCTTACCTTATACAATGGTACAATGATCGCGCTCTTCCAATCACTCGGCACTTTTCCACATAAGGCATACATTGAATAATTCACACAATCTTCGTATAAGCTTTGCACCACCATACTTGAGCATTTCACCAGTGATTTCATCTACGCCTGCTCCTTCCGTTTTTCAACCTTCCTACCGTTTTCTACCTCATTTATTCCAATATCCTTCACAGTTTTATTCATCATTTCTTCTATATTCTCCTTATTTAACCCTTCAGTCTTACTTTCCTCACTACTGTACAGCTTTCCAAAATATTCTTGCCAGCATTTCCTCACTTCACAATCGTCCCATACTATTTCGTTTCTAGCATTCATCACTCCAGCAGCGTTCTGTTTTGGCCCAAGTTTTGTATTTTGACCCATTTCCAGAAGAGTTTTTTGTTTCCCTCAAAATCATTCTGCATTTTCTCTCCTTCCACAGCCATCACTTCCTCTTTACTTATTCTCACTGCCTCCTTCGCTTCTTTGTTTCTTAATCTGTACACCTCATACAATCGCTTCTTCTCAGTCTCATTTTTGCAGCAATCATTGCCATGTACGCATCTTTTTCTTACATACTGCCTTTTTTACCGACTCATTCCACCAAGCACATTTTTTCTGTCTACCTACAGTCACTCTTCCACATATTCGCACGGCACAATTGACAACAGAGTTTTTCAAGCTTATCCATGCACTTTCAACGTCAGTGTCTTTTATTTGTTCGTTCCACACTGTTTCATTCACATTCAACTCTTTACTCACAGCATCTGCGTATTTCATTCTCGCACCATTATCCACTAGTTTGTCAACCCTAATTCTGGACGTTCGCACTACGTTTGCTTTCCTTCTCCAGACCCACTTTTGCCCTAAACACACTCTCGATACAACCAAAAGTGGTCCGATCCACACTCTGCTCCGCGCATTACTTTTGTGTCTTTCACCAGGTTTCTAAGCCGTTCATCATACACTATCAAGTCTATCATACTTTTAGATTCACCTCTTTGCCATGTATACATATGCACATTTTTATGTTTAAACCACGTATTGGATACAAACAGGCTTCTCCCCACACAGATGTTCAGCAGGTGTTCACCGTTCTCATTGACTCTTTGGTCTCCGAACTTTCCTAGAACGCGTTCACTATGTTCTCTCTGTACACCCACCCATCCGTTCATATCCCCCACTATAATCACTCTTTCGTTTGGCTTACATACGTTCAACACGTTCTCTACTTCATTCCAGAAGTTCTCACGCTCCTGGTCTCTTTCTCCATTCACCGGTGCATAGCATGCAATAAAAAAAATTCTTGGAAACTCCACTGTCATTCTAACCCATATTACCCGGGAGATACCAATTCGTACTGTTTAACACATCTTTTCGCTCTTTCACTTATGATCATCCCAACTCCTTTTGCGCACTTCCGTCTCAACTCCTGACCATAGTGTCAGGCTGCCATCCTTCATCTCCACAGTATCCTTTCCTTTGCGCTTTGTCTCCGATACACAAGAATATCAAGGTGTCTTTCGTACATTACATTCGCAATTTCAAATTCTTTACCATGCATACCTCTAACATTCCACGTACCGACTCGCCATTCATTCCTTGCACAGTCGCCAGCAACGGGGCCTGTCTGTTTCGACCTTGACCGCCCCTTGTGGCCAGGTCGATCCGAGGCAGTTGTATTGTTTTCTTGAGTAATACCATAGCGAATAGACCGGTTACGGGCCAAATCGTGCCCCGGACGATGTAGCATTCCCTACTAACGGTATCGTCCTACTACCGGACAGTTATTTGTCTACTGTCACGACATAATATATAGAAATAAATAATAGATCGTATACTTACTGTATGAATCTCAAAATGTACATAATTACATGTACATTTTTTTTTCTTACCTACCCTTCAGTCACACCACGCGTTTAACCATACTGCTCTATACGATTCCTGGTTCCGTGCCCCTCACCGGACTTGGTATTTATTAGTCTTTGTTTAATATTAAAACCGCTGGGTCTAAAATATGTTCAAAAACTCACCCGTTCCGTACAGTAACTGCATTGATTTAGAAATTGTCAAATTAATCCGGACTTGCTTCACTCACCCAAGGTTGAAGCTGGAGCCATCACAAACACGTCCTATCGCTTTGACGACTTATTGTACTCCTTCTCTAATGGTAGTCGCAACCAACTCCTCTAACGTGGCATTAAGCTGACCACTTTCTAACGACATCCTATTTTTTTCCGTAAAAATAACTCATCAAAACGCAAAATAATATAAATCTTTGAATCCCACTTCTGATTATTTTATAGGATTGGCCGGGCGTTTTTAAATAAACTTGATTACTAATATAAAAAAAAAACCTTTACTCTTACACGTCTAAAAACTAACGACATAAGAAACATAATAATAATCCCTCTTTCTTTTCTACCAAAAAACAGTTATCCATTAACTTAACATATAACATAAAATAGGCGGCAAATTCAAATTTATAAAACTATTCTACAGTTTCAATTTAAATGAATTTGTCCGTTACTTTTGGCTCATAGTGTATACTAGCGGCTAAATCTCGATATATGCGGACCAATCACGCGTTTCCTTGTTTGACAATTTCGTAGACTTGCGGGTAAATCTCGATATATGCGGACCAATCACGCGTTTCCTTGTTTGACAATTTCGTAGTGAGGTATAAAAATCTAAAATCTGGGGTATAATAGGAAAAACACATAAACAAAACTACTGTAACCTAACAGAATTAGATTAGATATACAAAACTACAGTAACCTTACAAAATGCGATTAGATGAACAAAATTACTGTAACCTAATAGAAAAAAAATTGCATGAGTCGGGAATCGAACCTACCTCAACCGCGTGTCAAGCGAGCAATATACCACTCCGTGCTTTTCCTTTTTGACGTTGAAACTGTTATTTAAACCATTTAAAAACTATACATTCAAAGCTTTTGCAATTGATCCGCATATATCGAGAATTAGCCTAAGTAAAAGTTTGAGTGTGTGAAAAGAATTGTAAACACAATTGGCAACAGCGCGAAATGTATTTATGAATCAGTTTAGTTAAATTTGAAACCATAGTTCTGTTTGAAACAGACTAGTTTTTAAATTATAAACATAATGTTTTCAAAAGTTTTGTTTTAAAACACACAGTATGAGTTATCGCGAAGTAGTACCGGATCAAACAATTCTCGATGTGGGACGAGAAATTACTTTAAATACTGGTATAATGCACAATTAAGTGTTTATATGTTTCTTGAGGTTATGTTTTAGGAGGCACTCAAAGTACTTTACAAGATATTAAAGTAGCTGAGCAGGCAAATGGATATTGCTATACGGCATTTGGTAATGGTAAACATCACACAAGGAATAGATTTATTTACTGGTAAACCAGTTCATAGTGGTTATTGCTTGTAAAATACAATTTTGTTGTAGGCGCATAAATCACGATATTCTTGAATTAGTTGAACAAAGTCTGGACATAAATTTATCGGGAAACAAAATTAAGTACAGATTTATTGATACACCAATACTGGATGGAATTACCATACATGAAACTTTTGATAATGTTATTGTATTGGTACCGACAGTATGTAGCGTTCACAGATTAATTTTTCCTCACCCAGATGTATTACATAAACAAGTAAGTGTATTTTGATTATTAATGTATAATTTTAATTCACACATTTTAGAATGAGGGCTCTAGTTTTCATCCAGATTTAACCATACCATCCATTTTTGCACAATCGTCCTTGTCTCACACTAGAGATGGTGGTATTTTTAATGTATTCGCAAATCCCAATACTACAAGTAAATATAAAAATATATACTATTACATTTGTTATAGTTTTATGGTTTTGATATAGATTCACAATTGCCACAGGTAGCGACATCATTATTAACATCAAAGGAAGTAGCTGTATTTTTATTTAGTTACCCTTCTGGGGAGATACTTTTGGTAAAACAAGCTCCAGATGGTCATTGTAGTTTAATAGAACTTAAACATGAAGGCTTTATGCCTCGTTTTATTTCTGGAATTGCTGAAAAGTGGTGGTAAGTTACAATAGGCATCATCTGTATATGAGTATATGACAATATGTGATTATAATACATAAACATTTGAATTTAATTGTATATAAGGCATTATGTTTACAATGTGGCAGAGACAGGTCGATAAAGAGCTAAGTATCCATGGCACCACCTCAATATGGTAGTTATTAACCAATAATTTATTATTAATTAAGATCAACTGTGTCCGTTTAAGTGACAAATTTTACTACTAATTCAGTGATGTTTGTGTTCGAATTTATACTTGCTTAATCAGAAGGAACGAAATCAGATGTGGCACACATTCTAATAATGAGTTGCCATAAAGAATGGGTAGATAGGAGAACCATGATTGAAATAAATGAAGCGTGTTCAGTTTGGCTTGCATTGTGTCTACTTGGTGTCTTTGTTTGTTCTATTTTATATTGTACTTTCCATGTTGTATAATTCAAAGAACACTCAAAAACATACTTTTGTGTACACGAATTCTCAACATAAAGCATAATATGATATAATGGCAACTTTTAAACTAATTTTGTTGAGCGTTAAATCACACTAGATGTGATTGAAGTGTGCTTTCCACATTCAAGTTAGAACTATTTTAAATCAAAATGTAACTAATTTATAGATATGTAAATTTTTACATGATTTGAATTATTTTACTATTAGTAGCACTAATGCAAAGTAATAAAACCAATTGTTCGAATGTATGGATACTGTTTTTTATTATTGTTAGGTATTCACTGCAGAATTGTATAGTTAATAAAACAAACTATTTATTAAAAAGGGATATCAATATGAATGTAACATCTATAAACTCTACAAAATATAGGTATTTAAGAATGTAACAAATCATTAGCTTTAAGTATTGAAATATGAACAAACTGACCCTGACGCTTTTCTAGTAGCAAATACAGTTTAATTTATTATTTCTTAAACCTCTGATTGTATCACGAATTATAAAACGTTTCCTTGGCAAGACGTTACTGTTAACTTGATTTTAAAGTATAAAAAAGATGCATGAGTGATATCAAAATGGTATTACTCTAGGCATCGGTTTGATAATATTTGCTAGTATTTAAATAAAAGTTTTACTATAAACGTCAGTTTGATATTACTCATTATCATTAAGGAAATTATTAAATGTTTTTTTTTAATAAAACTTATTTATTGACAACAAATGTTGGTGCTGCGAATAGGATAGTCAAACGCAAATATGTGTATTTTTTTTTCATTTCTTGACTAATAATAATCTTTATTATTACCTACTCACCATCTTTTTTTTTACGAAGTGTAAACTTAATTATAATATAAAAAGGTACTAAACGGTGGAGTTCAGTATGCTAGTTTTACAATAAATAATTAAAACAAGTGTTTACTGTTCTTCCACTCAACCACCACTACTATATGAAATATATATATGTTTTCAGATTTCAGCGAGGATTGTATGTATCCATAGACTCATTCTGGGTGTTGTCTCATTCTTTCTCCTCCATACTAGATATTGATAAATTGTCAACGTTTTCTGTACAACTGTATCTACCATTTTCAAGTCACTTTACTTCTGCTTCTTGTGATTTGTATTGGACTTATGTCTTCATTGATGGTCACTGGTATTTGTATATCCTCACTTTCACTTTCTCTTTTGTGGTTTTCTTTTCTGTTGATTTCTCCATTTTTCTGGTGGTAATTTTCTTTAAAATCGTTTTCCAAGTACCCGCTAGTCTTTGTGTATCTCTCTTTTATTTAAGTTTCCTGGGCGTTTTTCAACTACAATGGCTTCCCTTATTGTTCGATGTTTATCATTTTTGTGAGTGATAACGTTGGTTGGAGCTTTTCAACCGCATTGCGGTGCTCTTCTCTTCTCACATTTATATGTCTATTCATTTGTTCTATGTAGGTTTGTGGACAAACTGCATTGTATCGCGTACATCCTTTGTTGTTCCAATTTTATTCTTGTTTCTACATTTTGTGAAATATTTACGATTTTTCTGATGGTGGTGAAAATCATTGCAATGTTGTTTTTCTTTAATATGTTGCTTATCCTGTTGGTGGTGCCTGTTATATATGGTAAATATGCCTTCGATATTGGTTCTTCCTTGTCGTCTTCTGGTTGCCTTGGCTTTTTGGTTCTTTTTATATTCCGTTCTGTAGCAGTACTGTTTTAAGGTTCCTCATCTCTTGGTGCACGTTGTTTGCGTCTGTTATTATTATCAACGGTTTTACTACCGATTGTAGTTGTGCTGGGTAGTGATGAGATTTTGTATTGAGGTATCCGTTTGTCTGTGTACTTTTTCTATATACTGTATGTCCCAGGTTTATATTGCTCTTGTGCACTAGGACATCTAGGAATGGCAGTTTCTTTTCTTTTTGCATTTCCATTGTGAAGTGTATCTTTTGGTGCATGCTGTTTAAGTGTTTTAGAAATTTGTCCAGTTTATCTTTTCCATGTCCCAATCACAAAAGTGTCGTCGACGTAACATAGTCATAACTTTGGTTTATCGGTTGCTGTTTTCAATACCTGCTGTTCTAAATTCTGCATAAATGTGATAGTTATCACCGGCGATAGCGGAGAGCCCATTGGCGCCCCTTCTATCTGCTTGTATCCTTAATCCCCGTAGATAAAGTAATGTTGTACTTATTTTAAAGTATCTTCAGTTGGTTGACATTTTTGTTTTATTATGTTTAACGTATCGTTGATCGGCACATTTGTAAATAGCGATACTATGTCGAAGCTGATCAGTAAATCCTCTGCTGAGTTTTTGACTAAAGATCTTGCTGTTGCTGTGTACGGTCGCAGTTGTTTTGCTAAATATTTAGCTAGATGTTGTAACGGTGACCCCACCAAGGTAACAATGGATAATGCAATATATTAATGTTATACCTTCCTTGTGTATCTTATGTAGACTGTAGAACTTCGGACATCTTGATGATTTCTCTCTCGGAATTAGTAGTTTCTGTGTTTCTGGTTTGATGTTACTTTCCTTAATCTTGGCCATTTACGGCCATTTTTTTGTAAGGAAAATACAAGTGGTATTTAAATAAAACAAGTTGAGAATGCTCTTCTAGCATACCCTATTATTTTTTGATCCTCTTACAGAATTTGAAGTTAGATTTTCAATATTCCTTAACACAAAGAAGCTACACATGCACAGACACAGATTTAACGAATTCATGTACCGAACCTTGGTTCGGTGAAAATATTCTGATATAAATTGAGACTTTTAATCAATATTTCGACTGGGATGCTATAGAACAAGGACAATGCTATGGGAGAACGAACATTTGATTATTTTGCTTAAAAAGAGAAATGACAATTGGAGTGCATTGGTATTAATGGAGAGTGCTTTGAAGGAGGTTAGAGGTTTTTTTGTATATAAAATCAATAAACAAAATTTTTTTAATTAGTCCTGTTTTTTTGGTCCTCTTTCGTACGTTAAATATAAATGGAGCTAATGGCCACATGGTCAAGTGATCGGACTGATAATGCAAGAAAGGACAGTTCTAACTAGGTGGCGATATTTTGATATATCTAATCAAATATCAAAATTTGATATGATATGATATTGATGGTTGATATATTTATCATTAAATTATCAAATTTAAACACTGAAAAAATTCTTTCTCAATTGTCGTAACCTGAATGGAACATATTTATTTCATTGCTCAAATGTACATGCACGTACTAGTTAAAACTTTTAACTTAAATTATAACGTGCAAGTACATTTCAGCAAGTAAGGAATGGAATGATGTTCAGTTCCGACTTCGAGAATTGAGAAAGATTGTTTTTCTTCAGTGTAATATTAAATAATTTGATATTTTTTTATTTGGATACTTTGATATTTTAATATTCTGATGTTTGATGTCTTGATATTTTAATATTTTGGTATTTGATAATAGATATCTCATATTTGATATATAACATTGATATATGTTTTTAATATCAAACTTTGATATCAATTTTGTGATATCGCCCACTCTTAACTAACTTCTAACCTCCAAGGAAATAATTTTTTTTGTTAAAATAAATTGTTTTTAAATTTTATTTTAATAAGATTTTACACTTTAAAAGGGCGTAGTTATTCAAAATTTTGTACAAGCGTTAAACATTTAGAAAGTACTTATAAATGTATTTTGACTTTTTGTTTTAAATTCAAGACATTAGACATTATCTACATTAATATTTGAAAGTGCATCTTAATACACTATTAAAAAAAATATGTGAAAATCCTTAACCCATTAATTCCCAAGGGTAGAAAAAAACATTTTTTTTTTAATGAAACTATATACTAACTACAAATACATCAATTAAGATAAATTAGGTGGAAAAAAAAGTTTTCCCCAGTAAAAACGACACACCATAATGTTTCGTGTACGAAACATTGGGACTAGCGTGCATCGAATTTACTTGGAGTGAAAGTTTTCGAAAGTCTGGATGTAAATGGACTTGACATTTTGCACATATATAAAGTGTGTTAGTCTTGCACTGTTTGCATCTCCTTGTGTTATTCTCATGTTGTTTTATGTGTCCAATGTTATCGAAACGAATTTCTGCTGGTAAACAATTTTTGGACGGTCGCCCAAGATTTGTTTTGTTTGTCATACCGTTATTATTTGCTCTGTTCTCTTCAGAACAAAGTTCAGTCGCTTCTTGCGTTTTCATCAAAGTAACGGCTACACAAGATTTAAAATCTCTTTGAGATGTTTTTTCCTGTTTGCAAGGTTATATATTTTTCAGGCATTCACTATAACACTGTCAACTAGATTTATAAATAGTGGCCACCACCATTTTTTTCCTCTTACACGAATTCTGTAATTTGCAATGCCGTTATCATGCAGGTCGACGCCGCCCATATTCTTATTGTAATTAGCGATGACCCGCGGCTGAGGAATACCCACCATCTTCTTTTCTTTTCTGTTGTATCTTTTAGCGGACACTAAAGGCTCAATGCTGCAATTATTCGTAGCAACGGTTACAACAGAATTATCATTCCAACGCACTAATAATATTTCGTTTTGCCCATCAAAACAGAAATCATATGTTGCTCGCTCTTCTTTCTGAAATTTCTTCACTGCTTGTAATGTGTTATTACACGTGCGATTTTCGCGAATTGTTCCTGTGGCATAACATCCTCTAGTTTTTAGCAAACAAAACAATTTATGAGACGAAAAAAAGTTGTCAAAATATATGTGATGTCTAGACGGATCCTCGACTCCAGACAAGAAATCTAAGGCAACCTGTTCTAGACCTAATTCAGTTTTTTTGTAAATTCATGTTCTTTCCACCATATGGTATAAACTTATATAAATATCCATTCGAACTGCATAGACACCATAATTTGAAACCAAACCGCACAGGCTTTCCTTTTATCAACATCTTACTGTGCCTCCCAAATATGGTACCATCTCTTCGTCTATGGATAAATTATGCGAAAATATCCCAAATTGCATATTCTTATCGTTTATTGCATCAAAAATGGGTCTCAGTTTGGAAACTTATCATTTTTATCCATCTGGTCATTATCGGACAGGTGTACATTTTGCTTTATCGATTCAAATCTATTCCGACTCATGCAATTCCGTACTAACTGGACGCTTTTGTCTTCGTCTTTCGACCAATACATTTTTGTCGCTGGTAAGGAGTGATAACCCGCAAAAATTAATATGCCAATAAAACGTTTCAGAATAGTGATATTGAGATCTAAACCATGTCTATTATTATCATTAGCATATTTTTTTGAGCAATCGACAATTTTCTCCAAAAGATCATCCGAAAAATATAAAGAAAATACTTCGTAAGAAGATTTTCCACTGACTTTATGCTCAATTTCTTCTAGTGCGATCTGTTCTTTATTTTCCGCAAAACTGACGTATTCTGGAGTAACTTTTCTCCATTTCGGGATTATCTTCTTTTCTTTATTTTTGGAAAGTTTCATTTTTTTGGAAGTTGATGGTATTACTTCTTCTGGAATTTCGTCTTCATCAAGATTTGTGTGAACTTCAAATGTACCCGCTATATCTGGCATCTCTGTATCATTTTCTGATATATCATCTTCGAAATTTTCTTCATCCGTAAATTCATCTATAGGGGGCGGGATATACACTGCGTCAATGTTTACAGCTCCTTCCGAATCATCACCTTCTTCCAAGTAAGACAATAACTACGCGGTAGGTAAAGGCCATTTATTTTCCCAAGACATAACTGACAAATAAATGCCACAGTTAGAAAAATATTTTTGTCATTCAAAATAATTCATCAATACATAATAATTTGATGAATGACAAATACTCACTTGATTTTTATAAAAAAAAGTACTAAATGAACGATTCACTAGGAAAAAAATCACCACGTTTAACAACACCACAAAGCAAGACAACTTTCATGTAATTGTAGAAACAAACTGACCAAACATGCGAAAAGAAGAATCGACAAGCAGAACATCCCTCATTATAATAAATTATATAAATTTACAAAACAAAAATAAGAAAAGCAATAAGGTATTATTTGCATTACACCATCATAAAATGCAAGAACACTTTTCTGCATTCCGTTCGGTTGGTCATAACATCTGGTGCAAAGATGCCTAGAAATCCCAACGTTTCGTGAACGAAACGTTTCAGAGAAATTTGAATATCTCGTAAGCTAATAAATTAAATGCTAACAGGTAAAAACGTTTCACCAAATAAAATACGAGGGAAGACGAATCCATAAAACGGTTTGTCATAATTTGAATATAAATATTTATTTTTTATAAGAAAACTATCTCTAGATTAAACTGGCCTCTAGGGTTCAATCTATTTATACACCACAATTTAAATGTTATTTTATTTTTCACAATTTTCATGATACGTGGTAAAAGGCGATGTCTTCTTTCACTAAGAAGAAGTTACAATTAAATTGCTCAATATATAATCTCAAAAAAAATAGGAAGTAAAATGTTTCGTATACGAAACGTTGGGAATGAATGGGTTAAGAAAGTTATTGTAATTTTTGTTTTAGAGTTGAATGAAAATATTGAAGGACATGTAAAATATGAAATAAAAAAAAAATCAGGTTTATTTGTTATTTGTAATTATATAAATCCGCTAGTATTTTTGTGGTCTATATGTATGTAATGGAAGCATTAAAACTATGACTTATTAATACGAAAACCCACCAATCACATTCATTCAAACTTCTGTTTCCAGGGAAAAAAATGGAAATGAAAAGGAAAATTAAAATCTACAGTAACCCAGGTTACCATAAATTTAAATTTTTTTAGATATGACCCTGGAAACATAAGTTGGAATGTGATTGGTGGGTTTTTCGCGCTATGGCTAAATTAAGGGTAATAATGTTTTAATGAATATGGAAATATTGAATGGAGACACTCTAAATTTTTTTAAATGGTTAAACAGTCAATTAGAACAATGTTAGAGAATGAACCGGTTTTTTACAAATCTTACAGTAAACTTTATAAATAAAAAAAACAAATTCTAACTCAAATACAAAAACTATTAAAAAACTGAATTATTAACCTCAACATATTACTTTATAATTCATCAATTTGGATGGTACTGCAAATGGCTGACAAAAATGGCGGCTAGTTATGGATTATTGTAAATTAAACGCTGATATGATAAATACCCTCTGCGCCAGTGGAAGAAATTTTAGAAAATTTCGTCAAATATATGTATTCATCAAATTGCCGTAGCGAAAACCGCATTCTCAGTTAATAACGGACACTTCGAATATGCTAGGATGCGTTTTGGTTTAATAAAAAGCACCTAGCACATTTGAAACACTTATGTACAATGTCCTGCACGAATACCATCACAAGTTTTTGTTTTATTTACATGGATAACATGGTTATCTTTTCAAAATCATTACATAATCACATCCTCACCTGAAACAAATACAGGGTGTCTGTGTATTACACCGACAACGCTTAACTGTAGATTCAGGGGATAAAATAAAGACGATTTAGCGAAAAAAAGTTTAGTGAAAAGTTTTTACTTTTCTAGATATAAGCGATCAAAGTTGCCATAAAATTATGGTTTTTTGGCTAACCATTTTCCAACGACGTAATGAAACTTAATAAAATTTGGTACAGTTTCTTACTCGGTTAAGCTGCTCCTTTTAGCAAAATATGGCGGACTTTAGGTCATGGCCTCCTAGATTTTTACGACTATGACGTCATAGTATCATTCAGAACTTTTCCGATCGACACAATACTAACAATTGAAAGCTGTCATTTAATAGAACATTAATTTTTCCAGAGAAAAGCCCCCTTGCAAATTTTCACTAAAGTTAGCCATTTTTGAGAAAAAAAATTGTTTTGTGAAACCCTGCAAATTGTTAAATCGGAATGGATATTAGAGCAATGTTTCGTTATTTCGGCAGAATTCTCATTTTTAATTAAAAAAATTGTTAAATTTTGGTAGATTTGTCTTTGAGAATAATCATTTTAAAATTTTATTGTTGAATAATACTTTCATCACTGTAGCAATGTGGAAGAACGTATTTCATGTCAAACAAAAGATCTAGTGTGTATTTAAATAAATGCTCGCCTTTGCAAAGAATGTATACGATCACGCATTTTTTTAAAACCAAAATGGAAGGTGATTTTCCTCATGTGATATCTAATGTTTTGCCTAATCTGTCAGTTTAATTGTTTTGTTACTACAAGAACACATACGGAACGTTTCACGTTTAAATTTCGTTTTCCTTGTTTTTTTGTTTCGAATACTCTAGTTACTATTCCTAAAAATGGAATATTCTTTTAACAAACTCACCGATACGCATTTAATATTAGGAGAGTGTAGAATGAATTGTCGAGCAGCAGCACGAATGTACGGAGAAAGATTTTCAAACAGACGTATTCCCCATCATTCCACCTTTGGGTTAAGGGAATTTGGGACATTGAAGAAATCCACTGCAGCTGTAGGTCGCCCTCGGCAAGTTCACGTTGAAACGGAAGAAGCAATCCTAAACGCTGTTGAAGAAAACCCAAGAGAAAGCTTGAGAAGACTTGCAAGACTATTTGACACACCAAAGAATACTGTTCACCGAACATTGAAAGAACAACTTCTGCAGCCTTATCATCTTTAACGTGTCCAAGAATTGCAAGATGGGGATCTTGCGTTACGCGTAGAATTTTGCGAGTGGATTATGAAAGGTTTTATTGGCGATAATAGGTTTTTTGATAAAATTTTGTTTACAGATGAATTGTGCTTTACACGGAATGGAATTTTCAATTTTCATAATCTTCACGAATAATTCGACCAAATTCCTTTCAACGCCAGTTTACTATTAATGTATGGGCTGGAATCGTTGGAGATTTTTTAGTAGGCCCTGTTGTTTTGCCACAAAGATTAAATGGTCAGTCTTATTTAGAATTTATCCGAGACGAAGTGCCAACATTACCTGAGAATGTATCGTTAGAGTTACGCTGCGATCTAATTTTTATGCATGATGGAGCACCGCCACATTTTTCTCTCCCTGTGCGAGAATACTTAAATGCTACATATCGTGATAGGTGGATCGGTAGAGGAGCTGATGCACCAATAAAATGAGGAGTTTTAAAAGAACAAGTTTACGTCAATCCTGTTCGAGACCGCGACGATTTATGGCTAAGAATAGTAGCTGCTCCACAAGAAATTCGGGAAAATCCTGCGATAGTACGTACTGTTCGCACATGGTTGTTACGACGAGCTCAGGCTTGTATACGTTGCGAGGGTAAACATTTCGGACATTTGTTGAAATAAAGATTTATTTTTCTGCTATTATCTAGGACAGTTGTTATTTTTCTTCTTAATTACATACTTTGATTTTAAGCCACTTATGTACTGTACCGTAAGTTTCGTCAGCTGTATTAATAAAATAAAAGTTAAAACCTTTATGTATTAACTACTACAGTGGTTTTTAGCCTTTTTGCAATGCTACTTCAGATTTTTACGACAAACTTACCAAAATTTTACAATTTTTTTAATTAAAAATGGGAATTCTGCCGAAATAACGAAACATTACACTAATAGCCATTCCGGTTTAACGATTTGCAGAGTTTCACAAAACAGTTTTTTTCTCAAAAATGGCTAGCTTTAGCGAAAATTTGCAAGGGGGCCTTTCTATTGAAAAATTAATATCCTATTAAATGGCAGCTTTCAATTATTATGATTGTGTCGATAGGAAAAGTTCTGAACGATAGTATGACGTCATCGTAAAAATCTAGGAGGCCATGATCTAAAGTCGGTCATATTTTGCTACAAGGAGCAGCGAGGAAGAAACTGTACCAAATTTTATTAAGTTTCACTACGTCGTTGCAAAATGGTTAGCAAAAAACGATTATTTTATGGTAACTTTGATCGCTTATATCTCTAAAAGTAAAAACTTTTTACTAAACTTTTTTTCGTTAAATTGTCTTTATTTTATCCCCTGAATCTGCAGTTAAGCGTTATTGGTGTAATACACAGACAAATTCAATTCGATAAATCATAATTTTTATGTAATGACGCAGCTTTTCTAGACCATGTTATTACTCCTGAAGGTGTAAAACCTTATAAGCTTTCTTAGTCTTAGTCATGTACTACATGACTACATGTTGATGCCAAATATCACCAATTGCCTAAAGCAAAACACAGAAATCGATACAAACAGGGAAGGTCTTCATAAATGTAAAGAATTACTCACTAATTCTCCCATATTAGCATACCCTGTGTTGCCTAATGATGCAACCATTTTTGTATAAAGTATGCATTCCTATGATAACAGAAAAAATAAAAGAGCTGTTTTTTTACACGTGAAAAAATCTAATGCCGTTACATTCCCGGCTCATCAGTTTAAGGTTTTAAATTTAATAAGTAACCCTCATTTGCGCGCTGTTTACCCGATAGTTATAAATTTTAATTTGACATTTTCAAAACTATGGTTTAAATTAAAGTGTGAATACAAATTTAGAAAATAAAAACATTTTCATATTAGCCGCTTTATACAGTGTCCGTCTACATTTCCCCCTCCCACCTATTTTTATGGTATTCGGTGACGTAATCATTAAAAATGGCGGACAGCCGCCATTTTGTAAAATAATTTTAAATGGGATCATATGACAAATAGTACCTCATTTGAAAGCTCGTTTCAACCCATTTTCAACAACATTAAAATATTACTACTGATTTATGAGTTTTAATCCAAAAACCTCAAAACATTAATTGGCGAATAACATCAAAGACGTTGTATATGTGTCTTAGTTTCCCAAAATTTTATTAAGTTCAGTTTTATGTTTCACATAATAGATTGGGGGGGGGGGGAGGCTTTAGATGGGCGGTGTATGCATCTCCATATTGTTTTCATTTTATCAGCGGTCTACTACATCGATGGAAAGAACTCCATTTAAGCCCTCGTGAATTGAACCAAGACAAAGGAACCCTATATTACAATTCATAATTGGTCCTTCAAAGGTTAGATTTAAACACAGAAAGATCGATCGAAATAAAGAAACATTAATGTGCTCCCAGATTTAAAAGCATTCTAAAACCTGATCGAAAGAAATTGTACAATTTTAGGGAATTTGACCTCTTACCAACCGTTAACTCAAAAATCCTTACCTGGTCTTGCTTCAACTAATATTATTAGTAGTTGTATTAGCAATATGAATAATAATTATTTATGTTTTCTGTGTCAAAACACATGAGATATATGCATCTCAAAAGTTTATAGATTTGTCTCAAAACGAAAGTTATCAATCTGTTAAAAGGATGAAAGCTTAACTCAACTGCCTCGCTAGTGGTCACTCAGTTACTTCTTGCACTTCGCGTTAAATGTAATTAGAGAGATCGTACTTTGCTCCATATTTCGCAACTAATTACATCCTCCAATATTTTTCGATCCAAGGACCGACCCCTGCATGTACCTTCCTTACCATGTCCTTCGCGACCATAATTTTCCTCCCGCTGAGGTAGTTAGCGATAACATTCTGCAGATAGTGTTTAGTATTTCTTTTTGATAGTTTGTCCAAGATGACTTCCCAGCTCGCTGTATTAAAAGCATCTTGTATGTCGAACAATAATAGTACTCCGTACTTTTCTCCGACTTTTCACACATTTCTTGCTGTAAAGAGTAATTCGTCTATCGCCGATATAGTGGACCGCCCTTGAGTCCATGCTGACTCCCTTACCATGCTGACTCCCTTATCTTTGATTTCGGTTATGAGACTTTCTTTTATTATACTTTCGTATACCCTACCTAGACAATTCAGTAGGCATATTGGCCTATACTTCACTGTTTCCTCCTTCGTTTTCTTAGGTGTCGGATTAGTACCAATTTGGCTGTTTTCCAGCGCTCTGGAAAGAGATTCCTCCTTTCGTCCAAGATTTCCTACCTACACACTTTCCTCGTTATGGCCGTTGAGGTTATGGTGAGGTCTGTACAGGAGGACCCGTCGTATCTTATGCATGTGGAACTGCCCGTCGTTTCTTATACATGTGGGACTGATTCCATCATTTTCCACCACCATGTTCATCTGATGGATCCATTCTGCAATTTTCTCTCCTCTCACATCATTGTTGTGCCCTCCCACATTCCATTTTTTGCATTAAAATCCCCATTATAACTACATCTTGGTTCTTCCTTATCGCAGCACGTGTGAGGTTCTCTAATGTTACGTCAAATGTTTCCATCGAGAAGCTGATGTAGACGCTAGCCACCACTAGATCTCCAATGCTTATCTTCACGAAGTTATTTCCTCTAGTGAAATCGCGGACTATCCACCTACCGTTGTCATTTACGATATATATATATATATATATATATATATATATATATATATATATATATATATATATATAGTCCATTTTTTTATTTACTTCCGCAATCATGATCAGTTTTGAGTTGAGTCTTAGTGCAGCCGCATATGCCATGTCCATTAATCTCACACTATTATTAGTATGGGCCTGTATGATTGCTATTCTCCCTTTGTCTTTGTTCATTGTAGTTAAAACAGGTAAATATACAAATATATAAATAAATGAATATGTAAATATGGTACCTACTAAATAAATGTAATGCTTATCACAGTTGGCTATCACTAAGGAAGGTGATATATCACAGTAACTATGTATCACAAACAGCTATCTCACAATTATCAGGGGTTTATCCTCTGAAATTATTGTTTCCATTTTCTATAGAACCAATTTCTTTCTGGTGCCGATAATTTTATTTACCTCAGTCCGATAGGATGGGCAAGCCATCTTGCCGGCTCCGTCTCCCCTGTTTTGCATATGTAGCAGCTCTTCGACTGTTCACATGTTTTGCCTACGTGTCCGCTATTCCCGCATCTGTAGCATTTACCGTTCATATCTTTTCTTTCATTTGTAACACCTGGTGGGAGTGACTATCTCATGTATCCTACAGCTTGTCCCTCCCACTCTCATCTGGCCCGCTTCACTGAGTATTTTGATAATGGCTCTGCTGGTCTTTATGATTACCGTCTTCGTCTTTGTATTAATTTTGAAGGAGATCTGTCCTATTTGTATGTCATGCTATGCGGCTCCCTTTTCCTCTAGAAGACCTATGAGGCTCGCAGCTAATTCTGCTCAATCTATACCCACCGTGATGTCCCGGATGAGCACTGCTTTCTGATTCTCTCTGCGTTTGGAGGTGATGTCATCTGGCATCTCATTCCTGGCACCATTTTGGAAGGCTTCAATAGCATATTTTTCGCTCTCGTATTTTTAACGCCAGTATATTACCTCTCCTGCCCATCCTAACAATTTGGATCTTGTTTTCGTCAATCGCAATTTGTCTTCTTAGTTGCTTGACTATCCGCATATGTTTGCCCTTCGTTTTCAGGAATTATAAATTCGATCGTTACAGTTTCTGCAGACATCCTTGTTCTCCCGGCATTTTTTAGTAAGAGGGTGGCTTTTATTTCAGTCCCCTCCAGGGTTGATGCCATAATTTTTATCATATCTCTGTGGGGAGCTACCTCTCTTGTTTTGTCTTTTAGAAGGAATCTTTTGTGCTTCTGCAGTACTTCTTAGGTGTCTTCAATTATCTTACTGTCAATATTAGTTGTATCCATGTTTTAACTCAAAATGGGGTAATGGTAATAAGATAGACTTAAGTCTATCTTATCTTACTGTCGGTATCCCCACTCTGGGTTTTCCGCACGAACATACAGGAATACTGGATTCTGATGGAGTGCTCCTCTTCCTCTATGTTCCCTGTCTGTGTAATCTCCTTGGTTACCGAGATATTGCCTCCGCTAATGGCGTCCTTTACCGGTTTCCATACTTGCGGCTTTGCCTTACATAGCTCTTTTAGTTCGGGTTAATTGTTGTATTCTACGTCGTCTATTATGTACATATGATCCCCGGGGCCATTTGAGCATATTTTTATCCCACCATGCCGACCAATTCCTTCGCGGTCGTGCCCTTTTTTATTAAATGCTTGGGTAGCAAAATTACGCTATTCTACTTCATGGCTAGTCATCGTATGGGTTGGAGATTTTGCTATCTCTATCCCTTTTCCATTCGTCCCTTTCACAGTAGTACCCTTCTTCTAATTTTTTATATTTTCTTTCCAATTCTTCGTGCACCGTCGTGAGGTTTTTAATGCTCTCCTTTGTGTTGGAGATAAGGACACCTTCGGCCGCATGTGTTTGCGTTACCACCTTGACTGTTCCGTTCGTTCCATCCCCGGTACGATCCGCCCCCTTTGCGGCGACTGCTATTATGCCTTCACTTTTGGTTTCCCGAGCGGCAGTGGACCCTTACTGTCCTGGGGGGAATTATTACTGTGATGCGGCCCCCAGTTCGCTCACAGGCCGGCGTCGGTTACGGGATTAGGAAGCCGCTAGCACTTGGCCGCTCCCAGCTAGGGTTTACCACGCTTGTATGCACTTATTACGATGCGTGTCCTGGGACAAGTATATATGAATGTATCTAAAAGCACGTTACCTATAAAATTCATTTTTCATGGATGTTTGCCAAAACTCTTACTTCATTGGCCAAATCGTAAATATTTGATAAGTGAAACTATTTTATATTTTGAATCTTGGACCATTAGACATACTTGTTCCTAATATAGTTTCAATTGTTTTAAATAACATTAAAATTAATTAGCAAAAAATTTACAATTACTTACAATTAATGATGTTTGGGTATTCTCTAATAATTGAAACTTTTTTTACAGAATGACCCGTCACCTTTTGTGTGTAAAATTAGACGGTAATTAAACTGTTAGGAAAGATTTTGAACAGAGTTGTAAAGGAAATACATAAGAACCATTTGGTTAGGTATCGCAATGCAGCATATTGCCAAGGACCACTTCAAATATATTGATTACTGCAGTATTTATTCTGTAACTTTCTAGTCACTGAAAATAATATTACCGTGTTTACATTTATACCAGAATCAGGATTTTCTATGAGGGAATAATGACATATGGTACCTATTAAATGCCTTAACTCAAAAACCTTGCAATATATTTAATTTTTGACTACACTGTCATAATTTACGCCCAAATTTACGCAATTAACATCCATTACTAAAGTACTGTTTCCTTATCATGTCAAATACATGAGTTATAACAATTTTTAGAAATAGACAGAAATCGATATTTGAAGGATAGAACAAATGAAAAGAAATCGAAACCAAATGATAATCCACAGAAGGCATTCTTCCAAATATACGACCCATGACATCTACATCAGTTTCTAAGTATATTTGTTCTTTCACATACTTTACCTACAATTTGCTCAAAACCTCGCCACTCTCTGCATTACGCCTTTCACAACAAATTCACCGTACAAATATTTACTTTCTCATCAATCAAAAAATCGGTAGTTTCAGTCAAGTCTTTTTTTGCTCAAATATTCAGACACAGGTGCCGTCATCAGGGGAAAGACGGATACATTATATTGCATACTATTTTTGAGCAAAAATAGTGAAGCGTTGGGAAACTACACTCAATAAAATTCAGGTTGAGGAACTAGTAAATTTTTTTACGATATTTCAGTAACTTTTTATTTATAGTAAGCAAAATTTTGTTATACTATTTTTATTTGTTACAGAAGTGATTTTATTCTAAGAGTATTTATTCTACGTATTGTTATGTACTATTATATTGCTATTGCTGTCATAAATAATAGTGGACAATAATGGTAATTTTTTTAGGTCAAAAATGAGTGATGGAAATGTAGTTGTCAGCATGCTCTTACATACATTTGGAGTGGAAACATATGCATTGACATTATGTAGGGATGGAAATTTACGAGTATGGTCTTGTTTGAAAGGACAGTGTATAGCTGTTACTGATATTGTAACTGAAAGTGGTGGTGAAAGTAATCGACTGGCAAATGATACGCAAAATCATGTGTTAAGAAAATGTGAAGGAGCTTCAAGTGTTGAGCTTATCTTAGTGGCTTTTATGAGCTTTTTAACAGAGTGTGAGTTTCATGTTTTTAGAACTTCGATTACTTCAGGCCAGTTTAAAATTATGAAAGTAAACAGATTGTATTCTCCTGGGGTTAGTATAGGTTACTATATTATTTATTTACAATTGTAAACATACTTTTTAGAAAGATTTAGTAGATTTTAATTTGTCTCCAACTCAAATTTGGTCCATGTGGAGAAATGAGGATGGAGAAATTGCTGTTTACAGTGCAACACGTGTTAGTGATGGAAGTAAAGGCAATTATTGGATACCTGCTACTTTAGAGCCAATACCCGATGTGGATTTTATCCCTGACATGAATTCTTGTGATCCTCGTCAAGCATATTTGAACCACATATTTTATCCATCACGCTTTCCATTACATATCATTAGTAAAGCTCTGAGTGTAATTCTAATACTTCATCATTGCCCTTAAATGCATGTTTAATATTTCAGATATACAAGTTGTCACCAATTTTAAGTGAAGTGAATTTGTCCGCGAGTGTTTTAAAACAAAGGGTATGTTTAGCAGTTGAGAGCGAAATCCAAAATGAATTGAAAGAAGGTGAAGTTTGCGATGAAGATTATTTAGAATGCGCTTATAGGTGATGGTTTTATTTTTTAGTAAAGGAGTATTGTTTACCTTTGTGTTACAGGTGTTGGTCAAAATTTTACTCATGCTGTGTACAATATCATCATGTAGCTGGATTAAGACCTCTTGGTTTATTTTTATTACCTTCTACATCTGGAGTTGTTCTTTTGAAAAAATCGATGTATTTTTTTTTCCCATGATGCCTTAATTTGGTTTTTTTTTGTATTATTTTTAGTTGTTTTAAGCATCCAAAACTTTTGTATAATTCAAATAAAGCAATTTTATAATTTTCACTTAAAAATTTTTGATTAAATATTAATTAATTAATTTTTTTAAAACATTTTAAATAAATTAAATTTTAGATTGTAAATTTTTTTAATATTTAATTTTAATGATAAAAAAATCAATGTTGAATTATGGATATTTTTAATTTGCTAGATTATTATTTATTAAAAATAATTTAAAAAGAAATAAAAATGTTAGTAATCTATTAAATTACAAATATATTTTAAGAATTAAATCATTACAATATAAATATGAAAAATGTGAGCTTTTCTTAAAATAATTTAATTATAATCTAAATTATAGAATTAAAAAATTTAAACTTATTTACAGAATTTTACAATATTAAAGTTATGATGAAATATAAAAATGGTATTTTAACATGGTTTTTAATTTTGTATTTAAATAAAGTTTTACTATAAACGTCTTTAATTATATTATCATTAAAAAATTAAATTTTTTTAAAAAAACTTATTTATTGACAAACATGTTTGAATAATAGTTAAACAAATAATTTATTTTCTTCATTTTTTAATAAATTTATATTAACTATTTTAATCTAATTTTACAAGTTGAAACTTAATTATAAAAAAGTACTAAAGGGATTATATTAGTTTACAATATTGAAAAAAGTGTTGTGTTTTCATCCCCCTATATAAATATTATGTTTAATTTCACGGTTGTTATCAAATTCGGGTGTTTCTCTTCTTTCTCATTGATTTTATAATTGTACTTTTTGATATTACATTTTTTTCCTATTCTCCATTCTTTATTTTTTAATCTATTTTATTACTATTGTTTCCTATTGTTTCGGTTTTGTTTTTCTTTTTTTTCATTTTTTGTGTAATATTTTTGTGGTTTTCCCTTAAACCCTTCTTTGATTTTTTTTTTTTTTTGGTTTCCAAACTTGTTCCTATGTTCCTTTTATTTTGTTATTCTTTTTTTAACGTTGGTGTTTAACCATTTTTCAGTTTCTTTTTTTATTTACATTTCAAGGTTTTGCAACTTCTTGTTCTTCCTTTGTTGTTTTTATATTTTAATTTGTTTTCATTTTGGTCTTTTTGGTGTAAAATATTAATGTTTTTCTTTTTTCTTGTTGTGTTTTTTGGGATTTTCTATTTTTTTGGTTTCCATTTTCTCTTTGCCGGCTTGGTTCGTTTGTTTTTTTTCTTCTGTAAGGTTCTGGCTTCTTTTGGTGATTGTTGCGTTCTTTTTTCAATTTTACAATTGTATTGTCTGGTAGTGTGGTTTTGAATTTATTCGAAGTTGTTTTTCCGTTGCCCATTTTTATTTGTTCTTATCCTTGTACTAATTCTAGGTGGCATTTTCTTTGCTTTATTTGGTCATCTTGATTGTTAATTTTTATTTTGGTTTTCCTTTCATTTAAAATTTCATTTGTTCTAGGTTGTGGTAAATATTCTAATTTGTTTTGGTGTTAATAGCTTAATTTTCTTGTATTTAATGGAGATAAAGAATTTGGTTCTTATTCTTTCGTATCTTATTTTGTTTTTTATTTAAGTACGGTTTTAGCGTTATTTTTTATTATTTTAACCTCTCGATTGACAATTTGTTTGCTTTACGGTAGTTCCTGCTAAGTTTTATTTAAACGGTTTTGTACTGATTGTGCTAAATTAAGATTTTTGACATCTTGCAAAATATTTTTCTCTTGTTTTTTGGTAGATGATTTTAATTGGCATTTGGTTTTTAAGAAATTAAATTTTTTTTTGTTTGTTTTTCATTTAGTACCTTTTTTTGATGTTAAAAGGATTTAATAGAATTAATTTCTACCAAATATTACGAATTTAAATTGATTTTAAATCAAACAAAATATAATATCAATAATTTAATAATTCAGGTGAAAAACATTTTAAATTACTTTAAGGAACTTTATTTAAATTATGCTATAAAGGAAAGTTGGGTTAACAAATTATCATAAAGGGGGTTTTGGGTTTTTAAATTTGGGGTTTAATTTAAAATCCCTAAAAAAAATTTTAATTTTCTTTTTTTTTTTCATTTTAAAATTTTTTTGTTTTTAAATTTTAAGGACTTTTATGGGGAATTTGAATTTAAAAAACTTTTTAAATATTTTTTGGGTTTGATTTTTTCCTTTTGGTTGATGCCGGTGGTGATTTAATGACACTTAAATGACATAGGGGCTGGAAATCTTCGACTACAGCCGAAGGATATGGGCGATGCTTCCTTTTTACTGTGTGTTCATGATTAGGTGTTAATATGTTTTTAGTTTATGTCGTTCACATTTTTTTAATATAAAATACAACCTTAATTAACGTTGAGAAATTCTTTTCCTTATTTTATTCTAAATATAGCGGACTACAGCATTTCCTTTTTACCTTCATTTACCTACATTTACATATACATATTAGCTCATTTTGCAACTTTTGGCCAAGTTTTGCCAAGATCAGCCATTATGTCTGATGTGTGTGTGTTTACCGTGCTAAAGCACTCAGCAACATTGGGAGGGTTTAGGGATATTGTTAGGCTGCCAAGAATTGTTTATGAATGGCTACCTTAAAATGTCTTAGTCAACGTTTGGAGGAAAACAGGAACTGGGTAGTGCATTCCACAATTTGGTCACCGTGTGGAAAAATGCAAATTGCGCCCGTTTAGTCCGACAAGATGGAATTTTGAGTGCGTAATTATGGTGTGAATGGGCAAACCGAGTGTTCCTAGCGAAGATGGCCTGCGAAGGTATTAAAGAGTGTATTTCAGAGGCATACATGCCATGGTAATAGCGATAGAACAAGGAAAGAACTTCAACTATTCTTCTATGCTCAAGAGAGTGTATGTCAGAAGTCAGAGCCTTATAGCTCTATTTTGGATGTGGTTTACCATATCAAGGGCGTATTGTGGAGCACTGACCCAGAGGTGGGAATTGTATTCCAGATGAGGTGGCCAACTCATGAAAGGTTCGATGATACGTACATCTCTAACATAGAAATAGAGTTTGAAAACTTGAGATCTAATTATCGGTCTTTCTTGCTGACACAAGGCAACACTGGGTTTTGTCGGCGTTGAATGTGAGTAGAATATTCCTTCCCCATTCAAGGACACTAAGTCACTGTTCATTGAGGCTGTCATGTTCACCTTAACGTCCTGGCTTGACTTATTGTGGGAAAACTGAGAAGAACTACAGTGTAGAGTGCTGTCATCTGCAAAGCAATGGATGTGGGAGCTATCACTGATCCTTGAGGTACGCCTGCGTTAATAGTAGTTTCTTTCGAAAAGGAAGCATCGACGACAACGCGTATACGTCTTTTGTCAAGAAAACTGGATATCCAATTTATGAGCTTATCGGATAAACCTGGTCAAAAGCTTTTGAAATATCTAAAGCTACTACGACTGTTTCACCGGACTTCCCTAATGTGTTATTCCAAAGTTGGGTGACATATGAAAGAAGATCGGCCGTTGAACGACTCTGTCTGAACCCATACTCGTTTAGGAGTTTATTGTAGTCGAGGAACGAAAGTAGTTGGTGTTTGATGGCTTTTTCCATGATTTTCGACACTATCGAAATGGTAGCTATTGGTCGATAGTTTGAGGGATCGGTTTTGTCGCCCGTTTTAGGTGGAAACTCTCCAGCTGACATGGAGATCGAAAATAGTTTCAACAATACAGGTACTAGCTCGGGGTAGCGTTTTTTAAGGACGATAGCTGGAATACCGTCAGGGCCAGTCGCCTTATTTGAGTCAAGTATATTGATAATTGATTCTAGGAGCTTGTATCGAAAGTGGATTGGTTTCATAGCGGAAGGGGTAGATTTGGGCAACAGCACAATTTTACCAGAATCATTGAGACATGAATTTGATGGAAAGTAATCGACAAATAGGTTTGTTTTTTCAGAAGAATCAGCTACTACAGCTCCGTCGCGAGACGTCATGGGACGAAAGGAAGATGTACTAAAGTTTTTAGTGATGGCTTTAGCTACTGACCAAAATTTACGGCCACCCCTAGGACATGAAACTGATTCTTTGCATTTACGTACTTCAAATATATTTTTGGCCTTGGTGATGATGCTTTTGCAGCTTTTCCTTGCGGCAATATAGTCGGCGTGATTTTCGACAGATTTATTTGATTTCCATTTTGTATCGAGTTTATGCTTTTGCGATAATGCATCAGTGCAAGTCCTATTAAACCAGGGTTGGGAACGGGTATATCCTACACGATTATGTATTTTGGGAATTCCATACACATCAAGGTAACTTCAGTTATTGAAAGAGCAATGTTTTAAGAGCGGTGCCGTTTAAAGCCATACTCTTGCCAGGGGAAGGTTGCAAAAAAATCTCGCAGTTCGCTCCAGATAGCTGTTTTAAAACACCACATAGTTCTGTCTGTTTTTGGGGTAACAGTGGGTTTGGTACAGTGAAAGTTATTTCGATTAGGCAGTGGTCTGATTGACCAAGTGGACTCTTGTGTTATAGACAAGTGGGTTAGTTGTAAGGAATAGGTCCAGGAGATGTGGAATATGGTTAGGGTTGTCAAGGATTCTGGTTGGTTTGGAAATCATTTGTGTGAGATCACAGGATACAGCAAATGCTTTGCACTATGACCTGCGGGATTAGTGGTGGATAAAAATTGAAGCCAATTGGAGTTGTGGACATTAACATCCTCCAAAATTGAAATATCGCAAGATGGAAGCTATGTTAAGAGGTAGTCTATTTTCAGACTAAGGTAATCAAAAAGATCTTGGAAGTTATTATCATTGGGAGACCTATACAAACAACAGTAGAATTTCACAAATTGGGACCCAGACTGTTTGAACCAAATCGCGGCAAATTTGTTGTTTTCCAAAGTGGGCATCCTCTTACAACCTACGTTGTCCTTGATATATGCACATACTCCGCCTTTAAGACGAAAGTTAGAGTGGCGGTTGCACGTGTTGAAGGTCTTGGTGAACAGCATTAAGATTCGATCTGATACCACGTATGTTGCAGTAGTGTATCCGAATGTTGGTACTTTTGCTTGAGTCCTGCCCTCCCGGGTATCCGAATGGGGCATAATTTTATTCCTGGCAGATCTTGCTCTTCTTAGTCTTCATTTTGGCGTTGACGAATTTTTGTCCCCCCCAGAATCCTTGGGACGCATCGACGAATCGATGTGAGAGTTTGGGTATCGGGCCCTACTCACCTGGGGTATAGCGTTTGTTTCAGAATTCGTCATTTTAAGGGTTAGCAGTTAACACGCCACGCTTGGCTAGTACGTGTTGGCGAGTACATAAGGAATAAAGGAGATAGTGACCGGCACTCCTTACCCAACTCAGAAAATCATGATAAAGGTGGTGGTATTGCACCAGGAGGCATGGGGTATACATCCCTTCCATGTATGAAGTTGTAATACATGTCTTCCACCTATGAAATGTATGTAAAAATTATAATTAAAATTATTTCATTCCACTTTGTAGGTTGGAAGGTCGTGTGTTGTTTCACACCAGATATTTTATTGATTTAATATATTTAAGGTCATTTGTAATGCTTTACTAGCAACTAAAAGTTTTAATAACCTATATTTGTGTCGAATTCAAACAGACAAATGCCATTGTTGGCCAAACTATATTCTTATGAATTTACTTTTTTTCAAAATTTTCAACATAAATACGCGAAATAATAAAAATAGTATAAGAAACTCGTTTCATAAGACGTTTTATCGTGCTTGTCTATCTTGAACTCGTGTGATAAAAAAACATCTTATGAAACTAGCTTCTTAATATATGTACTATTGCAATAAGACTTGATACTTTTGGAAAGAGCAATGAAAATGTTTTCGAAAAATGTGAGCACCGTTCGTGCTTTCGCCATAAAATTTTAAATTTCCCGAAAACTAACACTGTTACAAAAACAAAACCGCTGGTGGTGGTGTCCTTTTCTGTCTCTGTGGGGCGTCCCCTGCAGATTGCGGGGTGGCCACCCCACCATAGTTAACATACTTTGTCCGGTCGGTACTAAGTTTAGCGCATTCACTGGTGTAGTAATCGCCGGCCCACTTGACACAGCATGCTAGTTTTCTCCGCAAGTGTTGGCGGTGAGGCGGGCGACTTGCTCCACCTCTCTTGTCGTCTTCAGGTGGCCGCTTCACCAACACAAGGGGAATTGGGCGCCGTTGCAGCTTGATTCTACAATAATGAAAGACATTAATAACACTTAAGAGGAACTCTGATAGGTATGGTTACGTTACTCATTAGTATTTTGTCGTTAAAACCTCTAGAAACAAGGTACTGTATTTATACTTAATCCTTTGATTTATTTATATTCGTAAATAATAAATAATCAACAGTGGATTTGTTATAATTATAATGATGAGCCTTTAGGTTAATTAAACAGTCAGTATCGATTATCTGTTATGGAATTGTATTCACTAATAATAACAAACTGAAGCTTTTTAGTTTCTATTACAACTGATTACTTCTAACAATTTTTAATTTGCATCGCCTATTTCATTTTATCTCTGAAAGAAGTTAACTTGGGAAAGGACACACATGCAAGGGATGTATTATTGTACCCTCTAAACAAGGAAGATTTGATTGTCTTTTATAAAATCACCTAACGTTATGTTATCAGTTTTCCGGTTAATAAAATCGTTTCATTAAATGTAACACGGCATGGTCACCTCTTGTGTTTATAAGTACCTTCTGGAGTCGTCGTAAACATTGTATATACTGCATATATAAAATTACTATTTGAAGAATGCACCTATCAAACCTGAAAGTGGTTGTATGAATTACACTTCTGAGTAACCCGAATCACATTTCTTTGTTCTCCATATAAGTTTTGGCCTTTGATGATGCTTTTGCAGCTATTACCTGAATAGTAGGATTTATGAAGTTTATTTGATTTCCATTTGTATCGAGTTTATGCTTTGCGATAATGCATCAGTGCAAGTCCTATTAAACTAGTTCCATAACCTACATCATTGTCCACGTATAATCCATGGTCCAGGTCAGTGGTTTTTTTTATTCGTGCAATGGCCACCACTGCATACAGCTTGTTTTACACCTGGGATGCACTGGTGTGAACGAAGTTGGTGCTTGCATTGACTACTGGTGTATTGATCCTGGATTTACACATATAAACCTTTTGATTACGAATTGTTGATAGTGGCTAACAGCTGACAAATTAATTGTAATTATATTGGTAACGTAACCATCAATCTCATCGATTTTTGTTTTGAAGTTTTGAATTTGACTTCATTGCTGTTTTGTGGAGTAATTTTAATTAATTTTTACTTTTTAATAAACATTGTACCTATTGTCTAAGTGTACTTCGTGTTCAAATTGTGTATGCTGTCCAACCGAAACTTATTGGGCATTTGATTCAAGGTTCGTGGTTTGAGTTGACATAGTTTGTACCTGGCTTGTACTTAATGCGGGGAACTGGAGCTCTGATTTACGTCAATTATTTAAAGTAAACTTCAACGCTTCTTTCTGGAACATTTTGAAATATTAGCAATTAATTTAATTAATCATGTATTCTTTGTGGTAGTACTTCTGATGCCTTATATCATTACAAATTTGTAGCTTTATTTTGGTTTAGTTATAATATGTTTAGTTGTTCGTTTGCTTAACAGTTTATAATTTTCTTGTTAATTTGTCGAATAACGGATTCTCTTGATGTGATCAAGTCATAATTTTTGTTTACTTTATGAACAATATTGGTGTGAATAGATCTTGTTCATTGTTAGCGTTTATTTATCTAATTTATATGTATTAACCATTTTTTTTCAGTTTCATTTTATCTCTAATTCGAAGTTTGTTGTGCTTTTCTTTGAAAATTATTTAAAAAAAAACGCTGATGAACATCAGTGAAATTAGTGTAGGTTTAATTAATGATTTTTCTACTCTGCAACCGAGACCCCCTTTACTTTTGGCTCGCGTTATAAATTTGGCATCCATCTTTATCATTACATTATGATCGTTCAACTTTAAATTTAATGCACAGCATTAAACGTAGCTTTTCATTAATTTGCAAAACTCTTGTGTTAACAGCTTACTAAATTTCGGTTAATTCTTGATAATTAATGTCTATATAAGATTCATTCACTTCAGAATTTTTCCATAGTATAAACTTAAAAAAAAAAAACTACCAGACTGAAGGACTTGGTTCTCACTAGGGGTACTTCATGCTCGACTTATGTAGATTTGAAATGAACTTTTATACGCTTCAACATACTCTTAAGTATTCCACAAAACAATTCAAAAATTTTTTGACAGTAGTCCAGATTATTCTAAACTTTAATTAATTATTTACACTGAAACCAATATAGGTAACAAAAGTTTAAATCCTCGCAATATAATCCTTTGAAATTAAAAAAATTGCTTTTTTCAATTCATTTGATTTACAAACAGGGGGTGCTAAATTTCATTTGAATTTTACGCCACGCAAGTTTATTAATAAACAACGTAATTATTTAAAACTGTTTTTTTTTCATTTTACTAGAGGTGTTTTTATAAAAAAATCACTAAATCAAGCAAAAATGATGGTTTCTTGAGTGCATTTTAGTAGATATTAATAATAATGTTTTTTAAGATTTGTATTTGTTCTAGGTTTGCCATATGTCGTAATCTCTTAGTTTTACAATATATTTTGCAAGGGAATCTTCTTGAACCAGTTAGATCTGTTTGTTTACCAGAGACCGTTTTACTAACACAAGTCAGCTATGTTATACTTTATTTAACCGAATTAATATCTTTACCTATACTACGCTTGTAAGTATCCATATCATACCAAGTAATTTTTGCACATAGTGACCATTTTAATAGAGAATCAACATCAATTCGTTTAGCTTCACTCAAACTAAATCCAGTGTTTAACCTGAAGGTTAATAGCCAACAGACCATAACATTGTTGAATCTTTTTATTGGATCGACTGGTGGTTTCGAAGCACATAAAATGTTGGGAAAGTTAGGATTAAGCGAAGAATATTTGGTTAATTGGAACATTTCGTTATTGTTGTATATTCATCTTATAAATCAGTTACTGTATCCTTTATATGTATTTATAACATAAGTTTAATCAATTTTATCTTTAACATACCTCAGATGGCCATTAAGTGGTGATTCCATATTTGCCGAATGGCTTTTAAGCAGTGGTCAACATATTTGGTTACATCAATATAAACGGTTGTTAAATGGTTGGTGTGATTGGAATAATTATACAAGTTAATGTTGTTGAACTTAAAATTACGTTTTATTAATAATGAGTTTTGCAGGAACATTTTTATTGGCAGTGTCATTTCTAAATACAGGTGAAAATTATAAAGCAGAAGACCTCTTTTTAAATGCAGCGAAGGGCATTTTTTCTGAAACATTTCTTATGGATCGTATTTTAACAATTCCTGGTTCAGAAGAAAAACAAAAAGCTTACGTTAATTATTATCTAAAGGTAAGAAAAGAGAAAGGATTTTCATAAAATGATTAATATAAATTACATTTTTATTGAAACGTTAAAATATGAATCTTAAATCTTCTGAATCATATTATTTACAAGAGATATTTTGAAAAAAAGGTTCTGTTACTTGGTTCCATACATAGAATTGAGTACAGAGTCTTATGGAAGGCAATGTAGCTACATTTCAGCACAAAACTGGTTAGTGGTAAACGTTAGGCAGTGTAATGAAACGTTTAGCTAATTTACACCCTCATGTTAATGCTAAATTGTATTGATTCAGTAAATAATAAAATCGTCCTCACACGATTGGTGCCAACCTTGTAATGGAACTTTAAGTGAAAAAACTGTGCCTTTAATTTGTAATGAAACTTACTTAATCTTCCTTGAAAGAAAAGACATTGAGGCATAGTGTTACTTTCATAGTTATTGATATGGTCAGATGTGAATCGAAATGCAATTTAATATTCGTTCTAAATATTACTTTATGTAAACTCATTTTAATTATAAACCCATTAATCTAAATTGATAAACATTATTAGTATTTAATGTTGAAAACTAAATGCAAAAATAAAATGTTACTTGTAAATGCAGTCAGTATACAAGTAAGGTTACTCAAACTATCGGTTCTTTTAAGGTTGTGCTTTACCCCTTAAGTTTATTAATATAAAATGAATCACTGACCTATTGTTATAAATATTGGTTTGCACTTGCATTAATTAAACACTATCAATTGGTAATAACCATCAAACCAATAATTGTGTGTTACAAACCCTTTTCTATAGGTACTCATCAATAATGACAAATTTTAATGTTAAATTATGATCATTTGACAGTTCAAAAAAAAATGAAATTTTATATTACTCAATATATGGATAGTAGTACACAATTGTAATTAACTTGTGTTCGGAATGTCAAATATCTTAAGAGTATGTCACTATTAATTTAAATACAATTAGAACGTTCTGCGATCTTTATGTATGTAAGTGGACATTATTTCTTATTTCCAACTCATAACAGCGTCATCTACTTTAATCTGCACTTGGTAAATGAACACTCATTAGGATAAATTCAAATTACTTAAAAGTTAATTTAAATATTACTTAAGGTATGAATATAGCAAGTTTATTAATTGTTATCGTAGACATGCACATATATTTTTAAATACTTATCTTTTCTGCATAGCTACATAAACTAGGTACATATAAATTCAATGATCGCGTTTCGGCATACAAGATTACTTATATAATTAAGTAAAGTTATAATGATACTTGAACATTTGTATTCAATATTATCACACGATCATTGTTTTCATCATTACATAAAGAAAATAAATCTTTTACAAAAAGGAGTTAATATCCAATATCTTGTATATCCCTTCAACAATATGAAGAAAAGGAAAAGGCCACGTATTTCATTCCCTCCACAAGGGGGAGGGCTGGCTGCTTAAGCTTTCCAAGTTCCTTCAGTCACAGTTATGGATCCCCAGCATATATATATATATATATATATATATATATATATATATATATATATATATATTTATATATATACACATAATATTACGTATATATGCATCGTGAGATTAAGGATGCGTGTGGTCAAGATAGGATCGGAAGAAAATACCAGCCCAGCATTCGCTTAAATAGCTGCACATGGTGTGCGTATACGCAGTGATCATGCCGCTATATGTGATGAGGAAACCCCCTGAGAATAAACCTCATACAGGGTAGATGGTAACGGGAATCGAACCCTCCTGAATGCTAAGCAGGTCGTGTTACCACAACTTTACTAGCTCGGTTCAACAATATGCACAAATATTCGCAATAATTTCAATATAGGTGTGGTGCAATAATGTTCCAATTTCTTTGAACTCTAACTAATTTCTTGACAAACTAATCTATTTTTCTTTCTGTAAGCAAGATACACTACTGTCTTGAACACTAATGACTTTACATATATTTGAAGTTTTCAATTTAATTTATACTATTCCAATTGAAATACACATTACATACTTGTTAATGTCTTTTTTTATGATTGTGGACCTGAACAGGCTAAATTAGGCGTATCGTGCTAAAGCACTCAGGAACACTTAGGAGGATGGATAGAGGGATAATGAATTGCCAATAGATGCCTATGAACAGCTACCTTAAATTTTCTCATATCATAAGTGAGAGGAAAACAGGAACTAGGGAGATCATTCCAGAGTTTAGAAGCCGTGTAAAAATGTAGATTGCGCTCGTTTGGTACGACAAGTGGAGATTTGTACTGCATACTGATGATGTGAATGAGCGAACTGAGTGTTTCTCGCAAAGATAGCCGAGATGGTATCAAAGAATATAATTCAGCACAATAGCCGTTGTAATAACGATAATACAAAGAAAGAACTGAAACCATCCTTCTATGCTCAAGGGACCGTATGTGAGAAGTTAAGGACGGGTCATTTATAAGCCTAATCGCTCTCTTTTGAAAACGATCAACGATATCGAGATCGTATTGGGGAGCACTAACCCAGAGGTGAGAATTATATTCCAGATGAGGCCGAATTTGGGCCTTATACAGCAGAAGGAGTTGTCGAGAGGTAAAGTACTGCTTAGATTTGTACAAAAGCCTATTTTACGAGCAGCTGTTTTGGTAGCCGACAGAAGATGATCAACCCATGAGAGATTTGAAGATACAGTCATACCCAACAAAGTAATAGAGTCTGAAAACTTAAGAACTGAGCCATTCATATTTACAACAGGAAATGATCGATCTTTTTGGCGGACATAAGGCAACACTGAGTTTTGTTAGCATTAAATTTAACTAGATTATTGCTTCCCCATTCGAGAATACGTTGAATGTCTTTGTTGATTGAATTTGCCATTTCAGCTTATTATTATTATTATTTACAATATTTACAATTTAATGTTAGCTTCCTTCTTGTATCACCTTTAGGAACTCCTAACTTTTATGTGTAGTAGATTTTATTGACCTTATTTTTAATAATTAACGCGAAAAACTTTCAATTTAGAATTTATTAGCAACTATAAATTTTTATTTGATAACTGTCAAAATGGCCTTGCTCGTTTAAACCATCAACAATCCCTTGTGGATGTTAACTTAACACTTTCAGACGCGATCTCGTCTCGCATTAATATAAATTACAAACTGACTAGCTCTTATTCCTTAGTCCTATTTATAACTTTGCACCCCTTTAGCAGGAGGGATGTTTAAAATGCCCAATGGTAAGGCACATAGGCAAGTATTCAGAAGGTCATATTTAAATGTTGATACATATGGTCTAAATTACTACGTACGACGTCATCACAATTATTTTTGCTACATTCCAGTTGGCACAAAAGTTATGTAACACTAATTTGTCATTTTAAATAAAAAATTTTTCTTTCAAACGCTGTTTGAATTGTTGTTTATCACTACTTTTGCAGAAATTCGTATTTGTATTGACAGGTGGTGCCTCTGTATTTAGATCTTCAAACTAAATTAATGCTGAATTCAGTCTAGAACAAAAAATTGTGACAAATCAAAATGTTTCACCTCAGCAGTCTTTTGTATTTTGAAGGCCTAATGACCACTAATCTATAGTAAATCCATATTTTCTGGAATTTTCCTCCATACTTTGAACAGTGCCAGTTCGTTACCTTTATAAATTCCGAATTGAATGTTAATTTATTTTAATCTAAACAGTAATCAGAATCTAAGGCTTTCATTTGTTCTTCAGTAAATGTATTATATATATCCAGACCTTGATCTCCTATTGCATTCAACAAGATAGGGATTTTAACATCTTCAGATTCATTTACCTTCTTTGATGCCTTTAGATAAATCTGAAATTTTGCTTCCATTTGCACCAGGTTTCAGTATTTTGTACATTTAGTCTAGCTGGTAAATTAAAATCCATTTTGTTTACAATTTAGCAATTTCTAGTTTTTATTTTTATCACACGTGGTTTACTTTTAATTCACACCTGACACCATGTTATAATATTGCATAACACAAGAAGTAATATTATATTATTTATTTGTACTTATTTAATGAGTTATTAAACAACATATAACAAACATGTTACATGTACATCATGCTCCATAATGCCTGTAGGAAGTGGTGCACACGTGCTGGTCACACCTTGATATTTAGGCTGTTGTCACGTCTATCTTACATATACCTTACAATTCCTATAAGCTCTTTTGTCTGATTGGGTCAAAAATGTTTCTACATTTAGATATGATACTAATGTTTTAGTATTTGGAAAAGTAAGTTTCTTGTTAAAATCCTAAGACTTAGTAATTGGGGATTGGCTTTTTTAGGTGATGCATTCTCAAAAATTAATGAAAAACCTTTACGTCCATGGTTTATAGCAAAGGAAGATGGAGAAATTCTTTGTGCACATTGCACTTGGCTCCAGGACTTGAAGAAACATGAATGTTGCCCCTTAATGTTTTTATTGATGATTCTGTGAGGAATCTTGAAACGTTATGAGTGACAGATAAAAAGCTTATTGGGTTGTACCACCCAAGAAAATTGTTACAATGGCAAGGAGTGAAAATATAAATTATAGAACATCCTCTTGCGAAAAAAATAAACATTTCAAGGATAATAAGTATACAGCAACTTATCCAGAATTATCGGAGGATGAATATGAACAATTCTTACAAGTCAGCAATACTGGTGTTAAATCTGTTTTTTGTTAGTGACGAAGCCATTTTGTGAGTACATTGAAAATGAGCAAGAGTATAGAGGTACATTTTGTAATTTGTACAAGACAAAACATAAAAATAAAAGTTTAAACAATCTAATTAAATAAACTAAATATATATATATATATATATATATATATATATATATATATATATATTGATATTGATTTATGTAAAAGATTGAAGAAGACACACGAAACCAAAATTTAAGCAAGTTGTGGTTTAAATATAGAAGTAGTAGAATTATTGCGCTACATTTAAAGCTGCATGTTGCATAAGGCCAGGAAAACCAGCTTTATCAACAATAAAGAAAATTTGCTATCTTCAATGTATGAAATTTAGTTCTAATGCGACTTCTTATGGGTGTAACCATGAAAAATTGCAGTTAATGAATATTATAATATAATAAATGTACTGCACATAAACTTAGAATTTCTCACTGCAAAGTAATTGTAAATCCAATTTTTCAATGTTTGGTGCTTCGCGATGCTTTTGTGGAATGTGATTGTTGTGAAGTAAAATCCCCAATATGTGGTAAAGATAGCACAATAAGTGAATTTGTGAATAAAAAAGACATATTTGTTAAAAAAATCAATGCAATGATGTGATGTTGGACAATAATCATTAATACTTTTATCAAGTGCAAATGCAAATGGCATTATCAAAAGTTATTGTGATTTTGTTGTGTGGACTTCAAAGGAAGTTTATGTTGAACGTATTAAATTTAATCAAAGTTTTTGGGATTTAGAGTCAAGAAAAGTAGTGAATTGTGGTATAAAATGATACTTCCTGAACTATTGGGAACTTATTTCACAAAATCACGTGTATTTCCAACATCATGCGGCAAAGTTTGAAATATAATATCTGAAAATAATATAATGTATTATTATAATTTTTTGTTATGAACGAATAAGTTCAATGGTAAATATGTAATTAAAATTATTATTAATTTTATTAAATACATAAATAAAAAGTTTACTCGGTAGGATTTGAACCTACGACCTGTACTTTGCTAGAGTACACGCTAACCAACTGCACCATCAGATTCAAACCCCAATCAATGTAAATTTTGTCTTTATGTATGTCGAACTGATGTAAATTCTTTTATATTTTGCGTAATGTTCCAACACAAGTTATTCCTATAGAAAGTAAATGTTGAGCTAAGGAATGCTAGTAAAAAGTTGTCAATAGTCAAGTTACGACCAGAATGTTTGGTAGTAACAGTCAGACTTTGACAACGTTTTCTACATTTTGTTGGATATTTTCACCGGGTTGTCGACCTAAATATATCTGTGCATCAAGTGCATGTCCTGTTTCACTTTCACAGAGCCAAAAAATTTTGTGCCATATTTTGCTGGTTTTGATGGCATGTATTGAATAAAGTTACATCGACCCCTAAATGCAAGTAGCTGTTCATCAATAGTTACGTCTTCTTTTGGTATCATAACTGTTCGGCACTGCTTCAAAAACAACTCCCAGATATATCGAATGTGAGTAAATTTATCGGTTTCAAATCTAGCTGAACGTGTTCTACGGTCATCAAATCGGATATACCGTCTTATATTTTCAAAACGATTGACAGACATTGTAGCTTTATAAAGTGGGTTAGAAGTTTTATCTAGAAATAATTCTCTGACAGGTGTATCCCAGTTTTTCTCGACACCAGCTAACAGCAGCAGACCAAAAAATGCACTGATTTCATCTTTTTCAATTATTGGCCATGTCTTACCTTTTTTTTCTAATTCTCGACTGGCTTCTCTATATATTTCTTCAATCATGTCTTCAGTTACAAACTTATCCCACGCATTTTTTGGCGACCAAATTTCATTTTTTACTTTGGGTCCCGGCGTGAAACGAATTATATTGTGTGATTTGACCTTTGTTTGTAAAGGGGGAGTAGATTGCCAATGAAAATTATTCCTACTAGTATATAATGACCCTGGATTTGTTGGAATTGTTTCATCCAAGTTTATTGCTTCCGTGTCTGAAGACCTTTCGAATCGTCGTCTGAGATGTCATTATCGTCATCGAATATCGCAGGTTGCTCATATTCCTCATCCGCCTCTGATGCTTCACTTTCGCTAATTGGATCTTCACTGCCATCCTCTTCATACCACTTTAGCATTGTTTCCCCAAAATCAGGGTCGATGGGATGAACGGATCGTTTTCACTTGAAGATGCCATAATATTTATCTGAAAGTACAGAGTCTTTATTAGCCGAATTTTATATTGTAATATTCATCTTGTGCTATAAAATTTACCTTCCGTATTTATATGTATGAAACTCTATATAAAGAAAAGACTAGAAATTATTTCTTCAAGCGTCAAACGTTTGTTTGGTAAAATATTTTAGTTCTGTACTTATAATATTTACATAAAATCGAACAATAATAATATGGATAAAATATGAACTAAACAAATACATACCTCTTTGTAAAAGCTTGCGTTCTAATCCGAAGAGTATTATATAACACGTGTTACTATACAGATACAAGAAAGACACGCTCCACTCTGTCTCAAACTAGACTGCACAGTGCACACTGGACTTAGCGACTGGCAACAATTAAAATGTAAGCATAACATTCCTACCACTTTGACCATAGCGTCGCACCGACAACTATAAAACTTAATTTCGCCGCACTCGTTCGCTTATAAATACATAAGAGTCTTCCGGACTCATGTTATGCATTGAGCGGTTGTAAACAAAAATTTTTTTTCAATTGTTTTCTCACATTACTCGGAGTTTCTTATATCCATGTGCATCTAAGTATATTAAAAACGCACTCTTAAATTGATAAGTGTGAGGGCGTATTAAAACAAAATTTATAGTGAAGTTATTTTATGCTCGAGTCTCTCAGACTCATGTCATGCATCCTAGGGTTAATGGAATGTGAGCTTGCAATATCGCAAAGATTCACATCAATTTACTCAGTTCTACATACATAAAGACAAAATTTACATCGATTGGGGCTTGAATCTCCATGGCGCAGTTGGTTAGCACGGTACTCTAGCAAAGTACAGGTCGAGGTTCAAATCCTTAATTTCATTAAGGTCAACAAAACTTGTTGGAAACTTGTTAATGCTGATAATGGAGATCGTTTTATATATTGTTCGTCAAGGTCAACGACAAGTCTTAATAAAGAATATGTTTTAAGTCCGGTAAAAACTAACACTTTGTCATCATTATGTTTAAACACATTTTCATCTAGTTTATAAGCACCTACTTCACTTTTCAGTTCAGTTACTTGTTAAGTTAAATTTTGTATAATAGAGAGCAAATCTTCGTCAGATGGTACATTGTTGACAACTTCACTTACTTGAGATGCAATGTCTTCATTACTAACACTAGTTGGTGCCTTAACATCTTTACCGTTTTTAATATCTTCTTTTTTTAATACCTACAGAATTACATTTAATTAGAATTGTTTTGGAAATTATGTTTATTAAATGCAAACCTTCTCTTTTATTAGATAACATATATGCTTATTTAGTCGGTCATATCTACTTTTCTTTAATGCTGGGGACCCTTTCTTATAGCCTAAGTTTAAAGAAGGAACCCATTCGGGATTGTTTACATCATTTAATGCTGCAGGATGGCTTAAAAATGAGTTAAAACAAGGTATAAGATAAGTAGGTATTTGATTAACGTGATATAAAATGATGTTGGCGTACTCTGCTATGCTTAATCATGCACTCCTTCAGATCTTTTCTGTTTATGGCGTTTAACCAACGAGCCCTCCTTTCTGCCTTTAAAGGATCAAATTTACCTCTTACATTTCTATCACATGGGATCTACTAAAACGAGCATTCGTCACGATTTCGTTGCTTAGTACACTGTACCACACAACACGTTAACAGCATACTTTGATAAAACAGCAGGATATTTATCAATACAAACACTAGTAAAATGGCGTCTGTTTGCCCTCAGAGCTGTCAAAGTTCACAAATTGGTCACGTGATTGTGCGACCTCTATTCACTGCATACATTGGGCCGTTATACGTCGACTGAATAACATGAAAACAAACTTCTCTTCCCGCTCTTATGAAAAATAATGCATACAAACGAACTCACATATTTGTTGCTATAAATGATGATTATAAAATGTTTATTATTGATATTTCACTCTTTACAGATGTGTAGTAGAAATTATACTATATTATGTATACACATGTAGTTATGCAAGTATATTGGTGTAACTCTGATATTAGACTGGCTACAAAAATGTTTAAATCTTAACAGGTAACAGTTTTCAATAATTTGATACATTTTATTGGTCGGCGGTTCCTTCCCCTTTACTATACTACTTTAGTATTGTTATAAACTTCAAAGAGTATCTACTGGTACGCACTGTTACAAATGTAATGTAAAGAGTTCTATCAACTGAACCTTTATGACAGGAAGGATTATTCTGGGTGTAAATTTCTATGAACTTCTAAGTAAGATTGACAACTACTTAAAGCTAAAGTAATTATCCTCTAAGCCTATTTAATTTATGATACAATATTATTTGTATTCTCAGAACAATATTAACACTTAATTTCTTACTTTATTTCATGTACTCAAACAAAAAACGCTGAAATCGATAACCAACTTGCATCCTAAGTTCAACACTTTTTATTTCATCAGAACGAATGTAATTTAATATTTGCTTTACAGATAACCGCAAGTTGACAAGTAAGAGAGAGTTGTATCAAAATTCTTAAATGTTAAACAAATATTCCCCGAACAAATAAAAAAGAAAACATTGCTGATCTCAATGTAGGCTTCTACCAAAACAACAATATAAACGCTCATAAATTTTTCATAAACAAACAATTCTTATATTTTTAATTCAACCTACAAAACAACAAGCGCTGAATTTTTCCACTGTCATTCTAAATTTAAAATAAATTAATTTTAAAGCTTCATACATACACACAATCGCCTACTATAAAAAAAAGGCAAAAAATAGCACACGCGGGACAATATTAAATCTACATTTATATTAAAATCTCCACAAAGAATTATTTTACAATTAAGCTTGAATATAAATCTCGAAACATCTATTATTTTGTTAATATCTCCACATGAAGATCTGTATTATATACTCATAAGAGTTAACATTGTATGCTGCTGCACAGGCTTCAAACTGTTTGTCAACACAGTAATAACGCCATTTATTTTATCTTATAATCTTGATTACAATTACCTTTGTGTTTTAGGTTATCCAACTTTTTGATTTACACGGTGCGAGAGATTGTGCCATAAATACTGCCAATACAGCACTCAGTATAGCAGATCCTACAGACCCTCATGTTGTATGTTAATTAAAAAACTCATACATTTTTTGCTGATAAATATTTGATTTAGGCAACATTACATTCAATTAAATTTAAACATCATTTAGCATTACATCATTACGATGAAGCTTATGATTCCATTAATATCAATCCAGATGAAGAAAGAAAGAAGGATAATATAAGAGATCTTGTCAAAACATTGTTCGATCGTGGAGAGTTAGATCGATTATTATCACATTGTGATGCGGGTTTAGATAAGCATTTTTACAGAATTATTTCCGAGCATGCACGTGCTACCGACCCTATGAATAATTTATATTACGATTTTTTGTATGCTTTCTGTGTTAATCGAGGAACACCTCTTATGCGGTTAGGTATGTAATACAAATCATTTACAGATTGCTTGATATTTTGTTTTGTAGCTGCCTCAATTATGTATGAACAAGCCTTTAGGTTGCAACAACACAATACCGTTGAAGCTCTTGAAAAACAGGTGAAATGCTATCTTGCTAGTATTAATGCTTTGTATTTGTCAGATAAAAGATTTCAATGGGTTGTGCGACCTAATGATCCTGATGCATCAGAAAAAATTATCACTTTACCTACTCAACTTGGATTTGATGTAAGTTTGATGAATGCAGTTCAATACTTTTTTAAATGTATGATTGCAGGAAGAACCTACAATTGTTACGTTGAAGAATAAAGTTGATGTAATTAGTATTTCTGACATTAAGTATGAATTGGAATTGGCCAGTGCTCGTTTAAGACTGGTTCGTTATAATCCACGTTGTTTTGCCAGTAATTTAGCAAGTAATTCTGACTTATTTTATTTTCATTTTTCTAATTACACTTTTCAGCTCCTACTGAAGTAGTTGGTTTCTTGTGCAGTGTTGGAATTTTTAAATATGCTTTATTATTATCTAAAACGTTTAATTTAAAGTATGATCATATTTTTGACTCTCTTACAAAACAATGTATATATCTATCACACACTGAAAATCCCAATTCCTGGAATTGGTTAATTGAAAATGATTTACATGGTACCATTGTAGAGGTTATTGTTAATGTGAAATTAAATTTTTGTTTTTAGATTTAAGTATTGTGGGCAGTTTTCCATCAAGTGTTGCTTGGAATTTACTACAAACTTATTTAGACGAATATGAAGAGAAGAATTTAACTGTGCTACATAAAGTGATTTGCCAAAGAATTATACAAATGAAAAGTTTTATTCCTCAATGGATTTTGTCATCTTATAAGGTAACGTCAGATTTATACTTTTAATACATTAATTTTTACGGATTTCAGATAAGAAATCCCACTGAATTATTACGGATGTATTATAAAAGTGGCCGTTTAGATGATGCTATTGTAATTGCATCTGACTACATATTAGCCGCTTTGGGACATGGTAAAGAGCACTATGGTTTAACACACTCATTGTCACCTGCTTCACAACCTATCTGTTTTCCTATTTTTTTGATAGAACGTCTAATTATACAATTGTATTTACAAAACCAAAATAATCCTGCAAAACCCTTTGCTAAGGTAATTCTGTTATTAGTATCAATATTCATTAAGTTATCAAAAAGTATTATTTGCAGCAATATGAAAACCTAAGAGGCTTATTCGAAAAATACTTAAAAACAGAAGCAAGGGTATCAAGAGAAATGCAGCAATTAAAACTTCAAAGAGCTGCTCCATCTCAGTGTATTGCAATTACTTTATAATAAAGTCTGTTTTTTACCTTAATATAAGTTTTTTATATGAAATATGACTTTTTAATTTTTATAAATATCTCTACCACATGTTGTTAACATCATTCATTTTAAAATAGGGACAATCTTAGGAAAATATGGGTATTTTGTATATATATTCATAGCTAATGTGTGACAAAGGATATTGTCTTCGCTTCTTTCCCTTCCATGTTTTTCTAGTTTTAAAAAAGTATTCGTAAATCAATATATATATATATATATATATATATATATATATATATATATTATATTATCTGAATACTTTTAAAACTATCTCGCTAGTCAGGAATTTTGGGGAGTGGGTTTGTAGACATATAACTGTTAAACAATTTCGTACCCAGGTTTAATACATATATTTAAAACAAACTTCTGGAATTATAATAATAATAAAAAAAATGATATTCTGGTAAAACAATTTAGTATTCAAATTAAACGAAATGTTGGAAAATAAAAAAATAATTTGTAATACAGCGCCTGGTATTTGGGCAGCCCACCGCACATCAGAGCAATGCTGGTGTCGTTGAAATGTCGGCGATAAATCCTAAGATTTATAATGTTTCAGGACAGGTGTCGCCGGTGTATCTGGGCTCGTCATCATCGGTTTGGAAATTTTCTGTAAACAAGCGCGTTATAATGCAGTGTTCAAATTTACCTCTTTTTTATCACATGGGATCGAATAAAACTAGATTTCACGATTTTTTTTACCTGTATCACAAACATGTTACACATACTTTGATTTAATTACAATATCTACTTCAAACAACTATTAATATAAAACAGCAGGATATCTATCAATACAAACACTAGTGTTTGCCCTCAGACTGTCAAAGTTCACAAATTGGTCACGTGATTGTTGACCTTATTCATTGCATACACTGAGCCGTTATACATCGACTGAATAACCACGAAAACAAATTTCTCTTCCCGCTCTTCTGAAAAAAAAATTCATACAAACGAACTCACATTTGTTGCTATAAATTGAATTATAAAATGTATAAATTTTATTATTGATATTTCCTTTACAGATGTGTAGTAGAAATTATACTATATTATGTATACACATGTAGTTGTGCAAGTATATTGGTGTAACTCATATTAGACTTACAAAATTTTATATCAACAGGCAGTTTTCAATTTTGATACATTTTATTGGTCGGCGGTTCCTTCCCTTTACTATACCTACCAATCGAATATTTAGTATTGTTATACACTTCAAAGAGTATCTATTGGTACGCACTGTTACAAATGTAAAAAAGTTCTATCAACTGAACCTTTATGACAAGAAGGATTATTCTGGTAAATTTCTATGAACTTCTAAGTAAGATTGACAACTACTTAAAGCTAAAGTAAATATCCTCTAAGCCACTTAATTTATGATAAATATTGAATTCTCAGAACAATATTAACACTACATTTCTTACTTTATTTCGTACTCAAACAAAAACGCTGAAATCGATAACCAACTTGCATAAAATTCAACACTTTTATTTCATCAGAACGAATTAATTTAATATTTGCACAGATAACCGCAAGTTGACAAGTAAGAGAGAGAATTAAAATTTTAAATTTAAACATTCATGAAAAAAAAAAAAACATTGCTGATCTCAGTGTACTTTAAAAACAGCACTATAAACGCTCATAAATTTTTCATAAACAAACAATTTTATATTTTAATTCAACCTAAAAACAAGCGCTGAATTTTTTGTCATTCTAAATTTAAAATAAATGAATCTGAAAGCTTCAACAACACAATCACCTACTATAAAAAAAGGAAAAATAGCACAAGTGACAATATTAAATCTACATTTATATTAAAATCCCAAAGAAATTTTATAATAATGTTTGAATATAAATTAAACATCTATTATTTGTTAATATTCCACATGAAGATCTGTATTATATAAAAGAGTTAATATTGTATGCTGCAAGGCTTCAAACTGTGTTCAACACAGTATTGATTTAAATTAACAAATCGTTTGCATGATTCAATATTTTCATTGATAAATGCAAAATTACCTTTAAAATGACTTCCAGATGTAAACAAAATCATAATAATTTTTTGTGTGTTTGAAATCATAAATTTATTTTATCTTATAATCTTGATTACAAACCTTTGTGTTTTAGGTTATCCAACTTTTTGATTTACATGGTGGAGATTGTGCCATAAATACCCTTTACCCTTAGTATAGCAGATCCTAAACTCATGTTGTATGTTAATTAAAGAACTCATATTTTTTTTGCTGATAAATATTTGATTTAGGCAACATTACATTCAATTAAATTTAAACATCAAGCATTACATCATTACGATGAACATGATTCCATTAATATCAATCCAGATGAAGAAAAAAGGATAATATAAGAGATCTTGTCAAACATTGTCGTGGAGAGTTAGATCATTATTATCACAATGCGGGTTTAGTTTTTACAGAATTTTTAGCATGCCGTTACCACCCTATGAATAATTTATATTACGATTTTTGTATGCTTTTTTAAACACCTCTTATGCGGTTAGGTATGTAATACAATCATTTACAGATTTTGATATTTTGTTTTTAGCTGCCTCAATTATGAAACCTTTGGTTGCAACAACACTCCGTGAAGCTCTTGAAAACAGGTGAAATGCTATTTCAGTATTAACGCTTTGTATTTGTCAGATAAAAGATTTCAAGGGTTGGGACCTAATGATCCTGATGCATCAGAAAAATTATCACATACTCCTTGGATTTGAAAGTTTGATGAATGCAGTTCAATTCTTTTTAAATTTTGCTTGCAGGAAGAACCTACAATTGTTACGTTGAAGAATAAAGTTGATGTAATTAGTATTTGACATTAAGTATGAATTGAATTGGCCAGTGCTCGTTTAAGACTGGTTCGTTATAATCCACGATGTTTTGCCAGTAATTTAGCAAGTAATTCTGACTTATTTTATTTTCATTTTTCTAATTAAACTTTTCAGCTCCTACCGAGTAGTTGGCTTCTTGTGCAGTGTTGAATTTTTAAATATGCTTTATTATTATCTAAAACGTTTAATTTAAAGTATGATCATATTTTGATTCTCTTACAAAACAATGTATATATCTATCACACACTGAAAATCCGAATTCCTGGAATTGGTTAATTGAAAATGATTTACATGGTACCATTGTAGAGATTATTGTTAATATGAAATTAAATTTTGTTTTTAGATTTAAGTATTGTGGGCAGTTTTCCATCAAGTGTTGCTTGGAATTTACTACAAACTTATTTAGACGAATATGAAGAGAAAATTTAACTGTGCTACATAAAGTGATTTGCCAAAGAATAATACAAATGAAAAGTTTTATTCCTCAATGGATTTTGTCATCTTATAAGGTAACGTCAGATTTATACTTTTAATACATTAATTTTTACGGATTTCAGATAAGAAATCACTGAATTATTACGGATGTATTATAAAAGTGGCCGTTTAGATGATGCTATTGTAATTGCATCTGACTACATATTAGCCGCTTTGGGACATGGTAAAGAGCACTATGGTTTAACACACTCATTGTCACCTGCTTCACAACCTATCTGTTTTCCTATTTTTTTGATAGAACGTCTAATTATACAATTGTATTTACAAAACCAAAATAATCCTGCAAAACCCTTTGCTAAGGTAATTTGTTATTAGTATCAATATTTATTAAGTTATCAAAAGTATTATTTGCAGCAATATGAAAACCTAAGAGGCTTATTGAAAAATACTTAAAACAGAACAAGGGTATCAAGAGAAATGCAGCAATTAAAACTTCAAAGAGCTGCTCCATCTCAATGTATTGCAATTACTTTATAATAAAGTCTGTTTTTACCTTAATATAAGTTTTTTATATGAAATATGACTTTTAATTTTTATAAATATCTCTACCACATGTTGTTAACATCATTCATTTTAAAATAGGGACAATCTTAGGAAAATATGGATATTTGTGTATATATTCATAGCTAATGTGACAAAGGATATTGTCTTCGTTCTTTCCTTCCATGTTTTTCTAGTTTTAAAAAGTATTTAAATCAATTGAAATAAACAAATTAACAAAACATCATCAATACTATCAACTGCATTGATTATTAAGTAATATATATATATATATATATATATATATATATATATATATATATATATATATATATATATATATATATATACAGGTATGGAAAAATATCCTGGGTCTGACTTATAATAAGTAAACAAAGACAGTACATACAATCAGTTCACGTGCTAAGTGAGATAGAATAACAACAAACTAAAAGCGCTGATGCCATACATGCGTTGTTTGAGTGTATTCTACTGAAGAAAAATACAGATTATTAAGTGGTATTATTCAGGAAGCACTGCACAAGAAATAATGGGCAGGTTTGCTTTTCTTTGAAAACAGGCCAATTCATCGGAAAGTACGATTTGCGTACTGTTTGTAAATTTGAAAGATGTGATGTTTAAATAATTGTAGAAAATGCTGTAGCAATGATGGTAATGATGGTGAGCATGCTGGTTGTAACTTAAACGAAGAGCGCGAACTCCAAGAAATTGCAGTATGTAGTTTAGCAGAAACTAATTTCCGTGCAATAGTACAAAAATTGCTGAAGAAATGAATATTGAACCAAGAACAGTTCGCAATATCTTGAAAAGGAATAAATACCGTTGCTATAAGTTGCAAACTACACAAGAAATTTTTCCAGATCATCAAAAGCGTATGGAATTTTGTGAAGATATGATGAATCGGGCTAATGAAAACGAAAGATTTATTGAAAATATTTTGTTTACCGACGAGTGTTCTTTTAACTTACATGGCCATCACAATCCGTCTGTCGCTGTTGGTTACTCTCGGGAAAACAAACACATTAGTATTCCTTACCGGACACAATACCCCAAAAAGTTAATGTGTGGGCAGGAATTTTAGGCAATTCCATAATTGGTCCATTTTTTATCAACGGAAACTTGAATGCCGACAAATATTTAGAACTGGTGATAAGCTGTTCGACGCCTCAATATACATTTTGATGGCATTTGGTATCAATAAGATGGCTGCTCTGTTCATACTGCAATAAGAGTTTAACAGTTTCTGGAAACTACGTTCCCTACTTGTATTATTTGTGGAAAAGGTACTATTAAATATCCCCTCGTTCACCTAATATCGCGCTAAAAGACTTTTGTTTTGTTTGTTTGGGTATCCCAGCAAATTTGTGGGCACAGGCATGAACGTGCTAACAATTTGGACAAACTTCGTGTCAAAATTACAGACTCTTTAAACAGCATCACCCAAGAAATGTTAGAAAACACCCAAATTGAATTTTATCACAGATTGGGTTACTGCCTTACGCAAGTTGGAGGTCTTTCGAAAATCTTATAAAGTAGAGTTTTGAAAAAGTGTATTCTGTTCATTTTAAAAATAGTTGGTTTTTCAATAAGAATTATAATGTTAAAGTTAAACTTAAACTTAAGTTATACTATCAATGTAAATGTTAATGTTCTTGTTTGTAGCTCTCGTAAGTTTCTTCTTGGTTCTTCTTACAGTAGTAATCGAACCATGTCATAAATTCGCAATTACAATAAACTTCGATGTTTGAGGTATTATCATTTAATGTTTAAGTGTAAAGTATAGTAATAGTTTCAAAGAACATCAACATCAACTTAATTGTTTGGTTTCGTTAGAAATGTTGAAGCTAGATTGAAGGAGACTTAACTAGTTCATATTTTGTGCCTACATGCAAATATGTACAACTGGAAATATGTAAAGTTATGTCTTTCTCACACTCATATAATACTTATTTGGTTTCTCTAGCTTATTATAAGTCAGACCCGCTTTAATGTTTTTCCATACCTGTGTATGTATATATATATATATATATATATATATATATATATATATATATATATATATATATATATATATATATATACAGTGATTTTACCATGTATTGGAAGTTTACAGAGAGAAAAAATGTACAATTCTGAAAACTTGGGGATCCACACTAAATAAAATATTTACAAGAAAGTGGCACTTTTGAATATGCCTGAAGTAGACGCCACATTTCTTATATTACATAGAATAATACATTTTTAATTTTTTAGAGTATATAAAATTTTACATTTAATTTTTCAAAGTACCATATACCTAAAATTTATATTTTAAGATTATAAATTATTTAATGAAAAATAAATTAAATTAAAATCCAAATATCTTTGGTATTTATTAAAATTATATTTTGAAATTTTGATAGATAATAAGTAAAGTTTGCTATACAAGATAGTATGATTAATTATTAATTTTTATAATAATAATAATAATCTTTATTAGGTTACCTTTTACCCTTTACAAACTCATAAAATTTTAAAGTTATATACATACAAAATAATAAAAGTGAAAAATATAAAGTATGAATTGAATATACAAACAAAAAATAAATAAATAAATTGTATCTCCCAGAATAAGGCTACTTTAACTTAGCTTTATGTTTATAAGTTACATACCAAAAGTCGATGTTACATTTTGAACAAAACTGAAAATGAGCAACCAAAAGATCAATTTGGTTTAAACTGTTAACAGTGGCAACCACTTTGCTTAAAGGATTATTTTTCCATAATTGGTTCTATGGTAGCATTGATGTTACGTGACAATTTCTTAATTGTACATGCGAATGTGAATCATAAATTGGGGTAAAATATGTTTGGGAAAGTGATTATTCCATTTAATACCTTGAATGCAAAACAAATTTCAAAAATTTTCTTCTTGTAGATAGTGTATGAAATCCAAATAATTGCAATAACTGAGATTATTTCTCTTCAACAAATGTAACATTACACTTGTAACAATGTTTTAACTATCTTTTTGTACTTTTCTAACCTTTCAGCATGTGTTTTAAACACAGGAGACAAAATTATACAGCTGTAATCCAGAATGGAGCCAACAAGTGATAAATAAAGTATCGTTAGGCATCTTACATCCGTAAAATCTGCAGTTGATCTTCTTATGAAACCTGACATAGGTACGTATGGATTTGCTAACTATAAAGTTTAGATGATACCGGAACGTCAATGCACTATCTATCATAACACCTAAATCTTTAATAACAGATACATTGTCAATCTTTTCACCACCAATGAAATATGAAAAGAACTAACAACACATTTTCTACTAAATCTGATGCTATTACATTTTTAGTATTAAGATTGTAGGACCCATAATTTTGAGCAGGTTTCTTTTATGAGTTACCCTTACTAATTACCACTATGTGGATTTCTTTTAATCTCGGCTAGTCAGGAATTTTGGGAAGTGGGTTTGTAGACATATAACTGTTGAACAATTTCGTACCCAGGTTTAATACATATATTTAAAACAAACTTCTGGAATTATAATAATAATAAAAAAATGATATTGGTAAAACAATTTAGTATTCAAATTAAACAAAATGTTGGAAAATAAAAAATAATTTCTAATACAGCGCCTGGTATTTGGGCAGCCCACCGCACATCAGAGCAATGCTGGTGTCGTTGAAATGTCGGCGATAAATCCTAAGATTTATGTTTCAGGACAGGTGTCGCCGGTGTATCTGGGCTCGTCATCATCGGTTTGGAAATTTTCTGTAAACAAGCGCGTTATAATGCAGTGTTCAAAATTAAAATAATTGTGGTTTTGTTTCTTTGTAAACAAATATAATGTGTTCAGGTGAAAATAATACAAGGGTGTGTGAACAACTCAAAAGGAGGATTACTGTGATTTAGACAGTTAAGTTGATTCTGGTTATTATATTTTACATTTAAGACAATGTTTGTTGAATTCGAGGTTAGGGCGTATTTCAAATTTCTATCAGGGACTGACTCTTTATTACTTATATTTTCTTAAGTAACGTTTTGAAATACGGAACAGGTTAAAGAAAAGTACTCCCTACACAAGATTTGATAATTACACGAATAGTGTTAATACAAATTCTTGTTAGGCAACGGTTGTATGTGAGTTGTTTAATTTTTTAGGGTTTGTACACACGGACTAAGGACAAAACTAATTCTAATTAACTACAAATAATATATACAATTTATTATGTACACGGGGTTATTCAATGTTATGGAATTCACAATTTAAGGTTTGTAATGGTTCATATGATACAGGAATACTTTCAACAATGTGTTGTTGAAAATTTGATAAGAGTTCATCACTACTAAAAGGTAACGCGACCTTCGTTTTATTTGTATAAAGAGGATGATTCATTACACTTTCATTCAATGTGAGTACTTATTTGCGAAATGGGATTTTATTTTCTAAGAATTATTATCTTAAAGTTTTAATTGCTAAAGCAAAATAAATTGCTTTAATCTATTTAATGTTATGGATTTCTTATTGTAAAATAGAAATTCTTTTACTTTGAAGTAAAACGTAAAGATTTACTTTTAGTTGTATAAATTTAATGTTTTACACAATTCAGGTTTTGTTTTCGGTAATAATTTCGATTTGATGTTCAGGTGTATTTTCGTGATATACAGGGGGAGTGAATTATAAGTGTTGATAGCCAAGCAGGGAGCTCGAGCTAAATCAACAAATTCTAGAGATTCTATTTATTCAAAGTTGTAACGGATACTTTGAATATATAGAATTATATACAGGGGTTCAGGATATATTGGGTGTTCGTTTATAATCACGTTAATAGCCAAGCCAGTGGGCTCAATAGTCTAAATTAACGAATCTTAGAGATCCTATTTATTCAAAGCTGTATCGGATACTTTGAATATATAGAACTATATACAGGGGTTCAGGATATATTGGGTGTTCGTTTATAATTTCGTTAATAGCCAAGCCATTGAGCTCAATAGTCTAAATTAACGAATCTTAGAGATTCTATTTATTCAAAGCTGTATCGGAAACTTTCAATATATAGAACTATATACAGGGGTTCAGGAGGGAATTTGTAAATTGCCGTTTTCTGAGGTATAGCGCGTGATTGAGCATCCAGACGTGGCTTAGAGCCCCATTAGCTAGAAGAAGCCAATCCACCAGTCAATCTACCTAAGATCAGTATAATACGCAAAACCTCTTTGACGTCAATTAATTTCTTAAGGATGGTTTGTTAATAGGAATTTCTAGGTTTTACAACTATTTTCGTAAAAATTGGTTATACTTCGGAGTGTTAGAATTCTATTTAATTCAATTGAAATTGCTTTAAGAGCGATCAGGCGGTTATGTTCTCGAATTGAGAATTTCAGGTGTAATAAACTATTACAAACGGACAGGCAGGAGAGTATTTGTAGAGAAGCGTTCTACAATTAGAATTTCAGGTGTAATAATAAATTATTACAAATGGACAGGCAGGAGAGTATTTGCAGAGAAGCGTTCTACAAATAGAATTTTCAGGTGTGATAATAAATTGTTACAAACAGGCAGGCAGGAGAGTATCTGTAGAGAAGCGTTCTACAAACAGACTTTTATGTGTAATAAATTATTACAAACGGACAGGTAGGAGAGAGTGTTTGTAGAGAAGCGTTCTACAAACACAATCCAAAGTAAAAGTTAAAATTTTCGCTTATAAACCTTGCGAATGAGTGGGGTTTTAGGTAGGAAATGTCGCAACGTTTCTGCACATCGTGAAAGTGGGATACCGGTGCGCACGCAAAAGTGCTGATTATTTACATTTATTTAGAACTGGAATAAAATAAATTATTATTTAAACATTATCTTAATAATTTTTATTAAAATAACAATTAATTTGTCTTACTCAATTCTGGCTCATTACAAGATGCATATCATTCGCAACACACAACTTATATAAATTATCGAGATCATTCTGTAGAGCTAAGCAATTAGTTGTTGATATAACTTCAGTATATATCTTTAGATCATCCGCATATAAGAGGAATTTAGAATTGAAATAGGATTTAATGTCATTTATAAAGATAGAGAACAATATCGGACCTAAATGCGATCCTTGCGGAACGCCAGATGTTATAACAAACTCGTTAGATTTAAAACCATTGACTTTAACTATTTGGTGTCTATTTGAAACAAACGAAAGTAATAAATTTCCCCGAACTCCAAAGTTTGCCAATTTTTTAAACAGCAAATTGAGATTTACCTTATCGAAGGCTTTACTAAAGTCTCTGTAAACTGCAACTTCATATCCCTCTTCCAGGTTATTACTAATGAAAGTTACATATGGAAATAGATTAGTAGTAGTATTCCTTCCCATATAAAAACTATTTTAATTCTCTTGAACAGCTTACTCTGCCTAATAGCTTCGGCACAATTTGATATGGAAAACAGAACCCAAGATGCAATTCGTCAACTATCAGCCCCGGAAATCGAAGCAGCAGTTTGATACACCAGAACAAGATTGAAAAACTATTTGAAATGTGATGGAACGCAGTTTGAACATTTATCGAGGCATTAAATACCTAATATTTTTGGCTTTAAAATGGGATTTTTGGTTTTATTTGAATTTTACAGGGTGAGTCTCATTCATATGAGACTGCATTTATCCAATTCGGTTCAGCAAAACCAAACTTCATCAATTAAAGTGTTAAAAAAATCTTCTTTTCGCTATGATTTTAAAACCAGCAAGGATATCAACTTGCGGTTTTTAAGTTATTCTTGCAAACTTAATCCACTTTTAAAATATGATGTCAAAAATATACCGTGTGGTTAAAATTTTCGGATTAAAATAAAAACTGATATAACAAATTGTGCCATCTAGCACTTTTATTAGGAACTATTGTGTAACAATGGAACGGCAACTTAAAATACCTGCACTTGTCTTCCAAACAAGCTTTATTTTACTATAATTGAATAGGTGGTTTAGAATTTACAGCAATTTTAATGATTACACTTTCAATATCTTCCCCCACTCTTATGGTCAACACGCCAATGAACCTTAAACCCAAATTAATTAGAATTGTCTAGACTTTCTAAGAATGTAAGCAAAAGTATATCTTTATGTAGGAGTTTTGGGAGGCATTTAGACTTTTATTATTTAATTTTTAATTGCGCCCCTTAGCGGTGAAATACTACAAAATAATTTCCAGCATTTTCTCATGATCATGTGTACATCATCTATAAGATTTTCAATGTTAAGAAGTGAATAGCATTTAAAAGTGCATACTTCAAATTTAAATGCGCATGCCAATTGTACGCTGTAATCGCCAGTGTCGTATTTACCATTACGCAAATTACGCATGTGCGTAAAGTGTCAAGTTGTAGGGGCGCCAAAATTTATAGCTGATACAAAGAAATTTAAATCGCGTAAAATTAATTGTTGTAATAAAACTTTAAATCGAACTCTTGTTAATTTTTTATCTTTATAGTAACATTTTCTACACTTTAAACATACTATAGAATACACACACGTATAAACCTTCCCCAAAACAATCTTACAATTTTATTGAATTGAAATACATTTGGTTTGTGTTTAAAACACGGCGGCAAGTACTATACTTATGTTTGATCTTACCTTGATTGTGTTATGAATGTATTCATTACCAACTAAAATGTTTGAGCTGTTTTTTTGTTTCGGTTTGGTTTCAGACGTGAAAGCGCCCGACCAAACAACCGACTAGTGACTGCCGCAAGTTTGTATTTAGACGATACAGTGTCGAAGAGGTACCTTGGATAGTTAATATTCTTATTTTATTAATCCGAACATATTAAGTTTCTGCAGTCAAAAGATTTTTTTTTAATTTTGATTCAGTAGGTATAGAATATTCCGGATTCTGATTTCAGTTGTACGTTGTACCGTTCGTTGCCTTGTACGCTTACAATTTGTATCTCCATTGTAACACACCTGTATACACGATAAGAAACTACCCATATGCTAAAAATAACCAATCCTATAAAAAGTAAAGCGTGCCGTTATCGTCTATTCAGTCGTCTAGCTATGAGTCACTCAGCATCTAGAACATTCCTTCTAGATTATTCCATCTGTGCGTGTTTATATATAAAAAGGAACCGCAGCATTGAATATAAATTATAGTTGTATTGAGATAAATTAAAAGCTTAAGTGTTAATTATTTATAGTTCTGTATTCAATCGTTATTCGTAGTGCATAAGATTTTCTTGTTAACTTTTGTGTTTGTATTAAATAAATTACGTAAAGTTTCCATCGTTATTGAAAACGTAACACTATTTTAGTTTTTTAATTTTTAAATTCAATAATGAGTGAACATCGGAAAAAATTAAGTGGTGCGCAGTATAAAAAACTTGCTGATGAAAAACGCAAACAACAAGAAAATGTTTTGAATAAAACTAAAAGACTAGAACACTATTTCAGTTTACAAGTGCCTGAAAAACTTCAATCTGAACAGACTTTGTATATGCGCGAAAACCCCGATGTTACTTATGTCATTAGAACTATCTTAGACAATGATGATACTGACGCTGTTTAACTGTGCATGTTTCAACTGAAAATGTCAGAGCTACTGGTGGTAGAGGTAGTAATTATGGTTTAGGAACAGATTATATTGATCCTCAGCCAGGTTCTTCAAAATTTGATCAATGTACATTTTTGGTTTTGGATGAGCAGCAAGAGCAAGTGCATGTAAGTGACGATCCCGCTGAATGGGTTCAGTTAAATGGTCAAAGCATTGACTATTTATTATCCCAAGAAATCAACCACCACAAGTTTGATGATTTTTCAGTAACGATAACAAAAACTGTTGTAGCAAGCAATACTAAAGGTATGGTTTAGCGTTCCTTGAATAAAACTGTGTTTCGTGGAAAATTAAATAATGGTGAAGAACAGTTACGAAAATTTTTAACATAGGTACTCTTCTTCGAAACAAAAGTTATTTTGTATCCCATGCCGTCTTTTTGGTGGAACTACCAAAATAGCTACACAAGGTATCAATGTAAATAAAATATTAAATCTTCACGAAATATCTCGCGAACACTCAAAATGTCAAATTTTATTATTACATAGAAAAAATAGTGCTGGTATGGACAGAAATAAATAATAATATTATCATATTAGAATCAAATGAATTTCTAAATCGAATTAATAGAACACACTCATTACTTTGTGAACAAATTAAAAGTCAAACTGAGTATTGGAAAAATGTGTTGCAAAGGGTAATTGCTGTAGTAAAAAAGTTGTCATCTAGAGGCTTAGCTTTTTAGGGGAAACGTAGAAAAGTTTGGGGCTCTGAAAAATGAAAATTAAATGATGTGTTCAGAACTTATCTCAGAGTTCGATCCCTTTTTAGCAAAACACATATCAGAATGTGGACACTCTGGCAGTGGCAAAATGTCTTGTTTATCGTCAACAATCTGTAATGAATTTATTGAATTAATGTCACGAGCAGTCTTAAATTACATAATTCGAGAAATTCATAATTCAAAATATTACAGCATGATTGTCGACTTTACACCTGACATTGCCCACATCCATCATTATACGATATGTTCAAATCAACGGAAAACCTGTGGAGCGGTTGATTGGATTTTTGATGAACGTGGGCCATAAATCAGAACAAATAGAAAATGCGTTATTATCAAAATTGGAGGATCTTAACAAAGAATTAATAAATTGTCGTGGTCAATCTTATGACAACGCTAGTTACGTGCAGGGGTTTACACCGGCTTGCAAGCTCGCATTATGAAACGTAATCCACTTGGTTACTATCTTCCTTGCGAAGTACACTCTTTGAATTTAGTAGGGGTGCGTGCAGCGGAATATGTTAAAGAAGCTGTTATATTTTTCGAAGCTTTGCGACATTTATATACTTTTTTCTCAGCTTCTAGTCGTCGATGCGAAACTTTACAATCAAACTCAAAAAATAATGCTAAAGTTCCAAAACGAGTTGATGGGACACGTTGGTCTTCCGACATGATGCCGTAATTAGCTTATGTGAATATTGGAATGAATATTTGCAAACTTTAACAGAAATCATAGAAATTTTATCTGAAAAGCCAACCACACGTATAGAAGCAACTGGAATAAAACGACAACTGCACCGTTTCGAATGCGTCTTTATGAATGTATTTTGGGAAGTGTTATTAGAACGGTTTTACAAAACCAATAAAAGTCTTCAATGCGTTACTATCGATACCGGCGATACAACGCAGCCCTTTTCCTCTTTAATTCGGTTTGTAAAGTCCTTAAGATCTGAAGACACGTTTATAACTTTTATTAACAAGATTAACAAGATGAACAGCAACGAAGTCGAAAACGAAAATTTTTTTCAGATGGAAGCCGAGATGGTGGGAAGGAAAAATTAAGAACTGAGACATTCTACGCTATTTTGGATCGAGTTGTGACGGAACTAGAGAAAAAAGCTGCAGTGTATGAAAATGTGTTTCAGAAAGTTTCATTTCTCTTCTCTTTAAATGAATGTTCACAACAGACGTTAATTCAGAAATGTGATTATCTCCAAGAAATTTACAATGATGATTTGGAATATTCCTTTTCAGCGGAATTTTTGCACTTTTGTGAATTTTTAAAAGAGAAAAGAACATATCCAACTTATTATTTTTAATTCGATCTCAAAATCTACAAACAGTGTTTTCCAAGAAATTGTGTTACGAATTTTTGTGTCTATGACAGTGACTGTATGGTCAGCTGAACGGTCATTTTATACTTTAAGGCGACTTAAAAAAACTTATTTGCGGTCGAGTATGGAAGAAAATCGGTTAAATTCATTGACGATTTGGATTATAGAAAATGATTTAACTGAAAGTTTAAATTGTGATAAACTGATTACAGACTGCTGCAAAAGATCACGTCGAAAACAATTGTGAAATTCTAAGCTTTATTATTTTAAAATGTGTATTATAAATAATACATTATCTTGTGCTACAATCTATAATCTTGCGTTTAGCGTAAAAATTAGATTCCTGGGTATGACGTTGACGTATAGAGACCGAGCTGGTAGCGTAGTGGTGACATGATCTGCTTAGCATTCGGGAGGTAATGGGTTCGATTCCCGTTACCGTCTACCTTGTATGAGGGGGTTTTCCTCATACACATGTAGCGGGATGGTTACTGCGTATATGCACACCATGTGCGGCTGCTTTGGCGAATGCTGGGGTAGTATTTTCCCCCTCAGAACCCTAACTCCGTTCCTTCCGATCCTATCCTGACCACATTCAACCTTAATCCCACTATACATATATACGTAATGTATCTATGTATGCTGGGAATCCATGATTGTGGCTGAAGGAGCTCGAAAAGCTCGGGCAGCCCGCCCTCCCCCTTGGGGAGGGAATGAAATACTTGGCCTTTCCTTTTTCCTGACGTATAGACGTATAGTAGGTACTAGGCTATAATCATAACTACTCTAATTAAAAGGCGTGTATAATTTGATGCGTAAAGCGGAAAACACCTAAATCCGGCAGTGTGTAATCCAGAAATGGTAATCGCTTATCTCAAGAATATAACACATTTTTATCAACAATTAGTATATAAAAGTCTTTGTAAACGTTTTGAATTTGTACATTATACTGTACATCATCTTCTATTATTCTTATTGGGTATATTTGGAAAAAACATGAGAAATTTTTTAAAGATATTTTTCAGTTAAATTATTGTTTGCTATTGCTATACAATGTTCAATTTTTCCAATTTATCAACTATTTCAACAAATAAAAAGTGTACCTACAGTATATTGTGCAATTCATATCAAAATGGAAATGTGGTTCTAATACTACCAATGTAAGATTAAAATATTTTATGCAAGGTACTTGTTTATTGATACTGAAAATTCAATTTAAATATAATACAACACTAATTAACTACAATAATCAAATAAATTGAAAAAAAATCATTTTTGGTGGTAGTCTAGGAAACAAATACGTTTTTGATTTAGGCACAAGTGTACCTTACATTTTATACAAAAGAAATATGACCTGAATTTACCACATCCTCTCGCTTTTCGTGTTGACCACTTTTCCAATTTTAATTAGTTCTTCGGCTAACAGCAAGCGATAATGGAGTAGGTCCAATACATCCTTTTTCTGGACCGAAAGCTGATGGCAACGTCAATTGCATGAAAGATGAGTCTGAGCCTCCATTTCTTTGATCTTACATTTATTCTGTATAGGCTAATAAACCTATTTAAAAGATCAACACCGCCCATTGCAGCGTTATACTCTTTGATTACCTCCGGTCTTGAGATCTTAATTTTTCTTTTTAGCAAAGAGTTTTCACGCCCATGGTGTCGGTTTGCCTTTAACATATTGCTTTACACTCAAGTTTCCTGTAAAAGGAATTATTATCTGTTTGCTTGCTCAACCGGTAATTCATTGCATCTTTTTTTAATGGTCGTATAAATGGGACACACTTTACGGAATACGTCAACAAATCCTGTCTTGGTTGGGTTATTTACTCGGGTATTGTGCAGCCTTTCATCATCAGTACTATTACTTTGTCTTGGCCATTGTGGTGGTACATCAAAATTATTAACTAAATGTAAATAGTTACGTAATTTGAAAAATCTCTCTCTCGACATTCCGGAACCGTAGAATATACCAATCTTTACCCTAGGATCCCAGCACAAATCGACCCTTCTGATACCGAGTGTACCAATTGTAATATGTAGAGCTACTAAAACTTCAATTTCAGAAGCATCACAATTCGAAAATCTACTATTGTCATTTTGCATAGCGTACATGTTAGTGCACTCGGCTGCCGTTTCAAAAACTGATTTGGGTACATATTTGGAAAAGAATGAAAGAGGTGACCAAGAAGAATATTCCTCATGTTCCACAATAAAGTCTGAAGTTTCTCGTTTTGTGAATATTCTCTTTTCCCAAGAAATGGCTTCTCGCGTAGTAATAATATCTAAGAAACTGACATCAGGATGGTCTGGGTCATTCACATTTTCACTGAAATTAGTCACTAACATACCCGCATCATCATCATCGTCATGAACAACATTAGGCCTACCTTCATTTTGAATGTCTATCATCTCAATCGAATTATGATTTAGTAATAAATTGGTCTCACATGGCTCACTAATGTCCCGCATAACACAACCCAAACTCAATTCTTTGTCAATATCACTCTGGCCACTATTTTCGTCATCACTTAATTCACAATCGGAAATGCCACCTGTTTCTAACACATGTAGCAACTCTTCTGTTGTTAACTGTTTGTTTTTAAACATATTGAAGAAAATAATCACTGGTTTAATCACTGGACGCAACTCAGAAAACAGATAGTGCATAACCATAACTTTACTTCGTTTTTAGTAATAATTTTCATCTAAGGTGTGACGACCCGAGATTGTACAGTATACTGTACATCAATTTTTTAACTATAGTATAAATTTATTTAAAAGTGTTTAATCGATAAATAATTAAATAAATATATATATATATATATATATATAACATACATATATATATATATATATATATATATATATATAAAGTTCCGAATTGAATATACTTATAAGTTTTCCGAGAATTATATACTATTCACTTTTGTATTGGACTTCTGTAGCTGATTCCAGACGTTCTTAACAAGGCTGTAATAGTTCGATAAATTTACTACAGATGGCGGTAATGTAAATACGAAAGAAAGATATGTACAGTATATTGCACAAAAAAGTTCAAAATATCTAATCATTACCTTTTACAGAAAAAGAACCAATTTGAAAATCAGTGTACAGTATACTGTACAATACTTGGCAAAGGTTGTTTTAAGAAAGCAACAATTGCTCATTGAGGAGGTTAAATCTTTATAGTTATCTCTGAATTTTAACTACTTAACACGTTCGCTGCCGAGCTAAAATTTCGAAATCTGACCTCACAGGCAAGTTTTACTCAATATTTGATAGTTTTTGATATTTTTTGGTTATTGATTATTTTTTCTTGGTGTATCATAAATTATACACGAAAAGTAATAATTTTACTTCTCTATGCCGAGTGTATCATTTATGATACTCTAGTATATTATGTGGTTTTTCTTTGTTTCAGATTGACGAGCTGCGATGTCTTCTAGTTTTGACTTAGGATCACTTTTGAACTGGTTCACGCTCTATTTTCGCAGTCAATGCAAAAATGTACGTAAATAAACTGTTGTTATAGAGACAGAGGCTTTCAAGTGTTAGTGATCTATAAAAAGAATAAAAAATAAGGATAAAAGTGATTAGAGACTATAGTGATGAAGTGCAAAATGTATCAAAGAACCTGTGAAGACAGTGAATTGGAAAAAATGCATGAAACAAGGGAATACCCTGATACGGACATGAGTGACGAAGATTTGGATGATTCCGATGCGGATCCACACTACCGGGAAGAGTCAGAAACATATGATAGTGACAGTGATGATTCAATGGTACAAGTTAGTGCTTCGACTTCAAAACTCCAACCAAATAGAAATAGGATTATTAGCCGATCTCCGTCACCCTTACCAAGTACAAGTAAAGCTATAAGCGGATCTCCATCGCCTCAATCCAATAACCATATGGCCACCAGCCGTTCTTCATCACCCCAAACAAATACCAATATAGCCAGTCAGTCGCCCCAGCTAGGAAATATGTTTGACAATATTGTATGGATCGATCCCATTGGAAACCAAAAGATATTTAAGTTCACTGGATCCAGTGAAATGGATCCCAACACTAGTGGGATTTTGGCGTTGTCAGACCCGATAGACTACTTTATTGTGTTTTTGACTACTCAAGTTTTAAATAAAATGGTCGATGAGACAAATCTTTATGCAACACAAGTTTTAGAAAAAAGTGACATTGGTCTCAATTCACGTTTACACGACTGGACCCCAACAGATTGTCAGGAAATGACCAAATTCATCGGCTTACTAGGATGGATGGGTATGGTCAAAGTGCCCAAATTGGATGATTATTGGCGTCGAACCGATTTATATGCATCCCCACTTCCAAAAAATACTATGTCGCGAAATAGATTTGAATTGTTGCTCAGACTATGGCACTTCGCAAATAATGATGAGGGCTAACAACACAATCGTCTGAATAAAATAGAGAATATTCTTGAAATGTGTATACTGTTATAGACATCGCTTTGGACCTTGATGTCGGTTTTCCTATCATTGCGAAGCAAATTCGAAATGTCGGTTTGTTCATCCGCTGATCGAACGATAAGCAGATTAGACCGCTGAGCTTAGTTAACTACTGATGAAGCTGTCGTTGCGATAGTAATTCTGCTCAGTACGAGAAACCGCAGTCGGACAATTGTTAACATGACGCTTGGTCGAAACTCATCCGTGACAAGGCCAACGTTAAGGCCGCTCTCCGCAAAACGAAGTATGCAATATTAAAATCTAGATTTCGAAAGTCGAAATGTATACGCTTTAAAAGACATCGATATGGGATAAGAATGCACAGTTTACCAATAAGGCTACACCTGGAACTTGTCAGTTTATGTTGGACGATAAAGCAGAAGACCCTGATGCTTCTCAGAACGTAGTGATAAAATTGATTCAGGATCTTCTTGATCATGGTAGAACACTGTACATCGACAACTTTTATACAAGTGTACCTTTGGCTCGTAAACTGCTCTCTATAACACACACGAGTAGGCACTCCGCCAAAACAGAAAGTATATTCCCAAGAAATAAAATCTGCACGATTGCGAAAAGGTGAAATTATCGCTAAAGAATCCAATGATGGAATCACCATACTAAAATGGAAGGATAAAAGGGATGTGATGATGCTGATAACTACTCACCTTGGCACTGATACCCATACTGTTAGATCAAATATTGGAAGAGAAACTGTGAAACCCGTATGCGTTGTAGACTATGATACAGGGCCAATACGGTGCCGCGGAACATTATTTTAAGCCCTTTATTAATGTACGAAATCCAGTTATAAAAAACAGTATTTTTTTTTATTTTATAATAAAACAACAGAATTTTTTTTTAATTTAATTTTTATTGGAAATAACAATTAATACATTATTAATTAATAACAAAAAAAAACATCTTTAATCCGTCACTTAAAACTACAACTTTTATTAGGTTAAATAGGTGTTTTTCTTGATTTAACGGCAGCAAATTTTTTTATTACTTCATCAAAATCGATTTTGTCAACCATCTCCTGCCCTATAGCTAATATTACTAGCCCAGATAGTCTCTCTTGATTCATAGTTGATCGAAGAAAATTTTTTATTATTTTTAATTTTGAAAATGACCTCTCCCCAGAAGCCACAGATACTGGTAAAGTTAAGAGTATTCTTAAGGAAATTGTAACATTTGGCAGATATGAGGTTAAATTGTGTTCAAATATATATTGCAATATATTCAGAGGATTTGAAGAATGAGGAATTGAAAATAACTTTAAAGCTTTAATCTCATTAAACAAAACATCTGCCTCAATATCAGCCTCCATCTTTGCCGCATCAGTAAGCTTCTGTTGTAGAGCATCGTCACATAATGTAAAAATATTACTAAAAAAACCAAAAACATTGTCATAATTAGAGATCATATCAAATCTACTGTTTAAAGAACTTAGCACTTGATCAATTATTCTTAAAAAAAATTAACTTTAAACGCGGTTTTGGCATTTTGAGGTGCTTCATCCCTATGCTTCAAAAAACTTTGGTTTATATTTTCGTCTAGTAGTATTGATTGCGGGAAAATCTTGCTCTATCTCAAGATCGGCGGCTAATTTTGCCGCTTGAGCAATTATTTCCTCAAAGAAATTGTCATTTCTATAATTTTTGAAATGATCGACTAAATTCTTTAAATAGTTTTGACATAATTTAATGTCAATTGTTACACTTTGCATCATTTTGCTTACAATATTAATCTGAAATAAAACATCATACCAAATAATTACACTACAAATAAATTTAAATGATTGGATATTTAATAGTAAAGAACTTGCTTTATGCGTACTTTCTATGTTAAAAGTATCGTTATCCGCTATTTCTAGAAGACTCTCACAAATTTTAATTAAATGAAATTTTAATGGCTTTATAGCATCTACACTACTTGACCATCTAGTATCTTAGGGTTTTAGATTTAATTCAACATTTTTTTAATAATATCCATCTTTTTGTGGAGGAAGAGAAAAAAACGTAGAGTTCTTGTACTATATTAAAAAAGTTTACTGTTTCATTTGATACTTTAGCAGCATCATTTACTGCTAAATTTAAGCTATGTGCAGCGCATGGTACAAAAAAAGCTCGAGGATTAGCGTCCAGTATACGTTTTTGTAAACCAATATGCTTTCCACGCATATTGGCACCGTTATCATACCCTTGACCTCTCATGTCTTTAATATCTAAATTTAAATTTCGTAAAAGTTCAACTACAAAATTAAATAGTCCTTCCTCTGTAGAATCGAATATTGGGCTAAAAGCTAAAAAACTCTTGTATTTGAACTTTTTTACAATCATGATTTAACACCATATAACGCAAAACAAGGCTTATTTGTTCTGTGTGACTTGTATCTGGCGTACAGTCCATAATTATTGAATAATATTTGGAACCATATTTAAAATATTATTTTTTACTTTAGAAGACATTAATTCTACAATTTTGTTTTGAATTTGATAGCCTAAATAATGAGTTTTTTTTAAAGAATTTTCCTGGGAGTTTTGCACTCTACTAAGATGTTCACTCATCGCAGGGTTAAATGAGGAAATCATCTCGACAGCCTTAAGAAAATTTCCGTTATCATGTTGAAAAAGTATTTTAGAAGAACCCCCAAATGCTAGACATTGTCGGGACAAAAATTTTACGACTGCAACAATTCTTTCCAGAACATCATGCCAATATTTTTTTTCGGTTTCTAAAACTCGTAAATGATGATCGTTTACAGTAGTAGATAATTTTAACATTTTTTTCAAACTCATCCATGTATTCATATGAACATTATGTACAATTGATGTTTCATGTCTTTTTATAGCCAACGATAAGTGTTGCCAATCAGAAAACCATTTGAATCAGAAAAGTATTGATAGTTTTACCGAAAACCTTACAACAAAAGCAAAATATAGAGTTTTTTGAAAATGAATAAATAAGCCAAATTCTCTCTGTTGTTTCACCATTCTCCAGTTTTCTGACAAAGTACGTACTTGAAAATTTTCTTTTGTCTTGATTTGTAAGAAATTGATAATTGCGTGTTATCAAAGGAGGTCCTCGCTCAACCAACCTTCTGACTTCCTCGTTGTTAATGGTTCTAGGTCACAGACCAGGATTCTCTGATAGAAGAATGGTACTTGTCATCTCAGGGCCCATTTCAGTCAAGGCTTCGGTTTCAGCTTCACTTGTAGTCTATATTGTTGAGCCGGTGGGTTCGACCGATTCTACGTTTTCACTGAGAGTTGATGTACTCGTAGATGGTTCAAGCGCAGGAACAGGTGAAGCAACGACCGCTTCAGAACATTGACTCTCTAAAGCTTCTGTTTCTGCATTGGAAACTGGAGTTTTCGCCAAGAAATCTTTCATTTTGCCAGCCAACTTCTCCCTTTCTTGGGCTCTAACTTTTTTTTTGCTCCCGAAATTTTGCGCCAGAGGGTCGTTTTCTCTTCTATGGTTCTTAGAATTAAGCAAGTGAAGCTAATATAAGCTAATATGCTAGATCAATATACAATGTATAAGATGTACTAGGCTCAGAAAACATTTAAAAAAGAAACGTGGTGAGATTGTTGGATGATAGACGAATAAAATATTTTGACAGTTTTGGCACTACCGGCTATACCGGAAAAAGATATCAACTTCGGTAATTTGAATGAAACACCCTGTATATTATTACCTATTAAGGTAACACGTAAAAGTCTAATTAGCTAGATTTTTGTATATTTAATATCCTATACCTATTTTAAATGGTTTTTAAGAAATTTTAATTTTTATTTCAGAAATTACATTTGCATTTTTTTCCTATGAATAAGACATTTATTATTTAATTTGAATTTTTATAGGCAATGACTTGGCATAACAAAATTTGTATAATATTTGATTTAAATTTTAATAGTTAAAAGCTATATTATTTGAAATAATAAAAATTAAAATATCCCAAAAGCCATTAAATCTTAAGAGATTATCCTCGAGTTTTACGTAGAATCTAACTATGTAACTATTGTATAATAATATAAAGGGTGACTATTTACATTGACAAAATTTTTAAAATAAACTTTGATATGCCTTAAAAAACTAATTTTGGATTTTATTACTTTATTAGAATATGTCCAATTATTTATATTATTTTTTGTATGATATAATATAATACTTACCATTTCACCCTTAATTTAATTTCCACACCAAACACAATAACAAAAAATATAAAACACTTGATCGAATCGAATATTTTCTTTCTACCACTTTAAAACACGTCTAATTTATAATTTATCTTCCGTTTTCTTGTGTGAATATCAAGAACTGATTAGCTAACGCCTTTCGTTATTTTAATTTATACCCCGTGAACCTTTCGAGTCCGAACTGGAAAAGTGCAAGTCTGGGCAAGTTTTCACGTTTATAGACAAGCTTGGCGATTTACGAATACTGCATAATATTCGGATTTGGTTTAAAAAAATGCAATTCTTTATTTACCAAAAAATTGTTAAATATTAACAAAAATGTAAAATAAGGGTTTAATTGTTAATAAACGATTTTATTTAATATCGCTCGACCTATACAGTTGTTTATTGTTTGTTTTAAATCTTGCAATAGCTTTTTGAACTACTTCTACTCAACCGATTCTTACAAAACTTTCCGCACATATTTTAGGTTTCCGTGAAAATATTATATTATCATATTTTATGTTAAACCCCACAATATCAACCCCAGAGCGAGTGTGAGAGCTGCCCTTAAAAATTTTAAATTAGAAGGAGATCAAGTGATACCTCGTTTTAAAGGTCTTTTTATCCTGAATTTAATGTTCCAGTCGTAAAGTAGAGGTAATTCTAGTCAAGTGAAAAACTAAGAACCAAAAAATAGAAAGTTTGGCGCCCCTTTGGGCGCCCGCGTGCGTTGCACGTCCGGTTACGGGGGGCCTGATGATACAGGAAAATCGGCAGTTGATGTAAGCGACCAATTATCGTCTTATAACACTTCTCTACGTAGATCGATTAAATGGTATAGAAAACTAATGATCGAAATTTTGTGGGGAACCAGTGTTGTAAATGCTCACTTTCTCTATTGTGAAAATTCGTTACATTCTACAGAATTGACAATAACGCACAATCTCTTCTCAATTCTAATCAAAGAGTTGAAGTAGAAGCCAAGAGAAAAATTCATCATCTAATTCAACATGGTCAAAATAAAAGGGGTCGATGCAACGAATGCTATAAAAAATTTGGGAAGCATGGTAAGGTGGTAGATGGCAAAAAAAAAGGCTGGCTGCACAGGTAAAATCCGTCTGCGATCAGTGTGAGGGTAATCCATTTTTTTGCAGAGAATGTTTTAATGGTTGCCATTAATTTTTAATTTTAGTGTTTTGTAACTTTAGTTTTTATTTTTGCATTGATATTTTGATATTTATATAAATAAATACATTACTTCAAGGCTCTGTATATTTTATTCCATGCCCACACATTGGTCCTCATAACGCCTTTTCAGGCCACACCTTTAAGTTGCTCTTTATAGTGTCAGGCCACAGAAACCCTAAGCTAATGTATTTCTTATGGGCGGTGTATTCTAATGAATACACCACTGTTTAGAACAAATAATAGTTGGTGTATCAATTAGGATACACCCGGCCTGTGGTAAGCACTACTCAGTGTATCCTACACGATACACACGGCAGCGAACGTGTTAAATTGTATGCAATTGCCTTAAAGTGTAGTACATTTATCTTATTTTAAAGTGTTTGGTGTTACTGGATGCAGAAATCAAAATCACGCTATAAATATGCTAATATTGGTACCTGGAATTGCCAAAACTTTTAATGGTGTTGGGTCCGTTTCCTGTGAACGTTGATACCCGCTAGATGTGAAAATCATTATAACTACACTTAAATTACATTTAAAAGCTTTAAGAAAACAGAAAATAATGACGAACTTTGGAAATAATTTGGTATTAAATTTCGTTTATGGCGAATACCAAAATTGGAAAACTGTAAGAAAAAAAAAAACTGCGTGAAATGGCATGCATGCAATAAAGCTTGTTTGATAACAGTTTAAACTGCAAAATCAAATACGTAATTATTGGAATTGACTCAATGGTACTCAAGGACGGAAAAAGGAAACTCTACGTCAAAATAAAGTCTTTTGTAATAAATTTAGGAGTATTTAAAAACATTTCTTTTTCAGAGAATCTAACTATTAATAGTGGTAAACATGGAATATCTTTAAAAATTGTGAAACTTTTTAAGGTCAAGCCACATTATCAAGGGCATCGTATTTTTAATCCAATCATAAATATATTAAACGTTTTAATCTTTGCCCATACGTATATGTACCTACAGAAGCGTTAGAAATAACTATGAAAATATGTTGTTGTTAACATCAATGAACTATTGGTAAATTACTTCGGGAGAAAATAAAACTCGAACTATAAAGTCTATCTGGTGCAATTATAATTTAAGAGGCAACAAAAATAAGATGTAACCGTATGGTCATAGGTCATTAAATGTTATTCTAGTGATTCGTCATTTTATAACGATATAACTATCGCAATGTTAATAGAAATCGTTCAAAATACATCTCAATTCAAAAATGCATTAATTTGCAATTAAATTTTCCGAAATCGCACAATTTAAATATAATAGTGATAGTTAACATAAATTAAAATTGTTATTTTTATCAAGCTCACATATTGATAATTAGTTGATAACTTTCTTAGATATTAGCTTTAGTTAAGTTCTCGCAGTACACGGTTAAAGATATTGAATTGCGACGGTTTCTTAAAGTTTTTAATCATTATTACCAAAACTTTAATAGATTCTATCCAAACCAAAATGGATGGAAATGAAGATTCGCCTCAGCTAAACGCGGACAACTTGCAGTATTATAGTTTATATAAACGTTTGTGGAATGAAAGTGATTCCTCAATCAGCAACTTTTTTGTTAACACCGGTACGTATTCTGCATTTTTTGTTTGTTTTGAGATCTTTTTGGTAAGAACAGCAAATATTTTGAATTTATTAAAAAAATGTTTCTCAAGTGTGTACTGGGTGGGACTGCAGAATAGGAATTTGTCTACCCAAATTTGTGCAATTTGGATTGTGTCTTCAGTGTGCTGGTATTTTTAGCGATTTTAGAAACATACTGAAATCTTCTACACCGTGTACGATGCCGGACTTGTAACGGGGTAACGGCATGCAAACATAAAATTACGAATGTAAAAGCAAAATATCGCCTACCCAATGGATACTTTCTATTCGGTTATTGAAAACATACCATTATACCCATTACCCATTGGTAAAAATCTATTTGCTAATCTATTTAACGTAAATGACGACTGTAAAAAAAAAATAGAAAAAAATGACTTTGTGCCTGAAAGAATGACATAATTACTCGATTAATTTATTTCTATTATTTTATACTTAGAAACTGAATTGTTCCACCTTCCACTTCACCTTTATTGCATTTTGAACATATTTTTGATTTTATATTATATAAATCTAATAGAAGCATCTGGAGAACCATAGACTACAAAAATCTCAAAAAAATTGCAGAAATCTTTACTGACCTGATCTACCTTTGGAAAATATTTTCACAACATTGTCGCAAGTCCGGTTATAACGGAAGTAGCTGCCAACTTCGTTATTTTAAATGGAATAAGCTACGTTGTGATTTGCTTGAATTCTAAAAAAGCCTCCCCCAAAATATGCATCTGAAGTTGCATGGTGCCAAACGTCCATAACTTGCTTATTTCTAATGGAATTCCCCAATTTTCTCAACGACACCGTGTACAGAACTTTGTTAACATGGCCATATTTAAGTTCTGGATCAAGCCTAAACCATTTGTTAGTTGCACCGGAAACAAAATTTTTGACAGGTGCAAGCCTTTACTTATTTGGATCTCAATTGGTCTCTTGATGTATCAGTAGTTTAAGAACAAAATAACATTTACTAGTTCACAGTATTGCGTTAACGCAACAAGATTTTTTTTAACCTTCGCATTGGATGGTCACTTTTAAATTTTCTCGCAATTCAGCTTTAAGCCCATGCACCTTTGGCGGTCCGCCACGCCTGAACCGCTCGACTTTTTTGTTATTCCCTTTTGATGACACATCTACAGATCAAGACCTTTTGTTTAGACACCTCAACCAAATTTTCTATACTTAACCGTTCTCTCAATTTAGTGGATACAGAAAAAACACGTTTCAAATTATTACGCGTGGTTTGAGCACTTATTATAAATTGTTTAAATTTTACTTTTTCATCACTTTGCGTGGTTTTTATGAGAATAAATATTATTTATTTTGATTCACAGTACTTGAACTGTGCTACACCAAGCGACCAAATGAGATCCGAATAAGTAAAGGCTTGTACCTGTCAAACAATTTGAAAAGAAAACGTCAGTGTGTAGACTTGGCCAAAGAAGCGAACTATTTTTTTAAACTGAGAAACGGCTTCGTTTAGGAACAGGGTCATGTTAACAACATTGTAGATTTTTTAATTCTGAACACACGCGTTGAGAAGATCGGTGCATTCCATTTGAAATAGCTTATTAGGGCCTCTTGGTAGTTCCGTGGGAATCAGCAGCTATCAAAATTTTGAAATTTTTCGAAATGACTCAAACAAAGTAAATTTTAGACATAAAACACTTTACATAAAGTGGTCTTAAAATTAAACGAGCGACTCGAAAATGGCAAAAATGGTAGTATTCCATTTAAAATAACGAAGTTGCAAGCTACTTTTAAGATTCCTCAAAAACTACAAAAGATATTACACGGAGATTGGGTACACCTAAATGTCTAATTAAGTACAATTAATCAGGTGAGTTTGAATCAACTGGCTCCATCCAGTGGCGTAGGATATGTTAAGTTAATCACATTAAGTAAAAAAAACGCACGTCCCTGCTTTTTTTTGAAGAAATATTTTTTTGTTAAATTCAACATTTAATTCTGCAAATAAAATCATACTACTATTTTTTCGATTCGGCACCCGTTTTGGAAATATTTTGCATTAACATAAACGACTACATTATTCAGTAATAACCAAATTAAATAAATCAGAGATTGCTTTGCATTTGTCAGTTACGTATTTTATGTTTGCTAAAGTAGTTGCATTTACTCGTGTTTTGTAATGCATTGTTTGTGTCTAATTACTGTGAAAAAATGAATTATTCCAAACGAGAACTGGTCGATATGCATTTATATTATGGTAGTACTAATTGCAATGCTCGTGCAGCTGCTCGACTTTATGAACAAAGATATCCAAATAGAAGACATCCACATCATACTACGTTTAGATCCGTTCATCGTAACTTGTTAGAGTATGGAAGTTTAAAAGGAAAGAAAAATTCCGGAAGAAATGTTCGTGTACCAGTTGAAATTGAGGAACAAATTTTAGATAGAGTTTATGAAAACTCATCAATAAGTACGCGTGAGTTAGGTTTAGAATTTGGTGTGTCGCATAGCAAGTCTTGGAAAGTTTTACGAGAACCAAATTTACATCCCTCTCACCTACAAAAAGTGCATGTATTATTGTCTGCTGACCATCCTCGTCGAATGAATTTTTGCGAATGGTTTTTAAATAAAAATGCTGAAGATGTACAATTTGTAAGAAACTGATGAGTGTATTTTTTCCCGAAATGAAATAATAAACTTGCATAATTCCCACAAATGGTTAGATGAAAATCAGCATCCAACTGTAGTTACAGCTTACCAACATAGATTTAGCGAAAATATTTGGATAGGTATACTAGACGATCACCTAATCGGACCTATCCGATTTCCTCAAAGCCTTACTGGCGAATTCTATTTAAATTTTTTGAGAGAAGATTTGCCAGAATTGTTTGACGACGTACCCTTAGATGTTATAATGAACATGTATTTCATGCATGATGGTGCACCACCACATTCTACACGAAACGTCAGAGAATTTTTAAATGCATGGTTCCCTGGACGCTGGAGTGGACGAGGAAGTGAAGTACCGTGGGAGGCACGATCGCCAGATTTAAACCCATTGAATTTTTTGGTGTGGGGGTATCTGAAAACTCGTGTCTATTCTGTGCAAATTGATAATCGAGAGCAACTTTGGAATCGCATACAGATGGCATGCGATGAGATTAGGGCTATGCCACAAATTTTTCAGCGTGTTAGGTTTCATTTGCTAAGAAGAATACAAGCTTGCATTCAAAAGGAAGGAGGACATTTTGAACAATATGTATAAAAATAATAATTATTTTGTTTTTGATTCCTTCAATATATCTTTAATAATGTACCTAACAGTTAACTGCGTTATTTTTTTATAAAATAAAACAAATTTTGATTTTTATTGAATAATGTGGTCGTTTATGTTAACTATTTCAAAAACAGGGTGCCGAATAGAAAAAATACTAAGTATGATTTTATTTGCAGAATTAAATGTTGGATCTATCAAAAAAATATTTCTTCAAAAAAACCAAGGGCGCACGTTTTTTTTTACTTAAACTGATTAACTTAAAATATTCTACGCCACTGGATGGAGTCAGTTGACTCAAACTCACCTGATTAATTGTATTTAATTAGAGATTTAGGGGTACCAAATTTCAGTGTAATATCTTTTGTAGTTTTTGGGGAATCTTAAAAAACCTTAACAAAAGTATTTTTTAATCAACCTGTATCACGGTTAGGAAGCGTTTTCGGAAAAGCGTTTATGGATCATTTGGCCGCATAGCCTAGAATCTCTGGATAATTTTTTGATATATCTGAACAACATTCACCCTAACATCAAACTTACTATGGAAATAGAATCCAGCAATTCCATATCATTTCTGGATGTATTAATAACAAAACTTGCAAATGGTAAATTTCGTCACGCTTTATACAGAAAACCCACTCATACTGGTAGATAATTTAATGCTCTTTCACACTATCATCCCGGTCAATTTTATTGTTTAGTTAAATCTTTAATTAATCGATCATACAAATTAGCTGATGAACACTCCAAAAAAGAAGAAATGAAATATGTAACAAATGCTTTCCATAACAATGGATACCCTGTTTGGCAAATCAATAAAATTATGTATAACAAAAGCTTCCATAAAACAACACCGGATCTTTCTGAAAACGAAACAAAAAAACTTGTATATTACATTATATCAAAGGAGCAATTGTCAAACAAATTCCAAAAAATCAATTTCGTACCATTTCTAAACCATGCAAAACTATTCAACAACTGTTACGTAATCCAAAAGACAAACTTTTGGTGAAAGTCATGGAGTGTATGAAATATATATATATATATATATATATATATATATATATATATATATATATATATTCTCTGAGTTTCATTAGACAATGAGCAAAATTAGATAATGAGTGTTGTAGGGAGAAAAGGTTAAATACTCATTTTCATGTTTTGTGGGGTATTGTTGGAAAACCGCGACTACTATAATTCTTGTTTACAAACTTTTTTGATAACATTTATCAATAACCGTGTAAATAGAATTGAAAATTGCAAAAATGTGTATTAATGAATATCCCGGGTGGTTATGATTTATTTTCTATAAGTTTGCATTACTGTGTTGAAAAAATTCTACGATAAAATGCAAAAGGATGGAACATAAAAGTAGATAAAGCGTGGTTACATAAGTCGCAATTTTGTTTTGTAAAATCTGCTGGAAAACTGTCGATTCGACAAATTAGTTTTGTGTATTTATTTAGTAATTAACTGTAATATGCATCAAAGTACACCAAAATATCTGGTGTGTAATATCACATATCCTTCCTACCTACAAAATGGTAATTAAAAGAAATGAAATAATTTTAATGTCCTTATAGTGTGTTATTTTCCAATAATGCACCTATCTTTAAACACGTTAGAAGCGATATAATGCCCTAAGGCATTATGAAATTACAGAATGCATAGTTATGAAACCAAGGTGACTGAACAAACTCGATTATATTTTTTGGTAAAATAAAAGTCAAACAATATGCATGACAATAAATGTCAAAAATAAAATTCAACATCTTTTTTTAATTGAATAACACACTAAAAGGACATTAAGTGTAGAAGGCACCACGGGTTTTACAGGAATAATGCTCTCGGTCAACGAACATCCATCGGGCCAGAGAGCCTCGGGAAGTACACTGTTTATCTCGGGGTATTATTATACCCGTAACACCCTTGATACCTTAATTACTATAATAAGACATTTTTTAAGATAATTATGCACCTCTCTAATAATAAGTTCATTACGAAAATAGGCAACATTGTAAAAACAATGCTTTGACTATTTAACTGAACCCATTCAGCGGGATCGTCACTTACATGCACTTGCTCTTGCTGCTCACCCAAAACCGTATATGTATATGGTCCTAACCCATAATTGCTACCACTATCACTAGCAGTACTGAAACTTTCAGTTGAAACATGCACATTTAAAACAGCGTCAGTATCATCATTGTCTGAGATAGTTCTAATGCTATAAGTAACATCGGGGTTTCCGGGATTATACAGAGTCTGTTCAGATTGAGGTTTTGTAGGCGCTTGTAAGCTGAAATAGTGTTCTAGGCTTTTAGTTTTATTCAAAATATTTTTTTGTTGTTTGCGTTTTTCTTCATCAGCAAGTTTTTTATACTACGCAATACTTAATTTTTTCCGATGTTCACTCATTCAATTTAAAAATTAAAAAACTGAAATAGTGTTACGTTTTTAATAACGACGGAAACTACGTAATTTATTTAATACAAACACAAAAATTAACACGAAAATCTTATGCACTACGAATAACGATTAAATACAGAACTATAAATCATTAACGCTTAAGCTTTTAATTTATCTCAGTACAATTATTCTAATTTATGTTCAATCCAGCACGACGACCAAATTCACAATGAATCATCTCTGGATCGGTTCCTTTTTATATGTAAACATACACAGATGGGATAATCTAGATGGAATATTCTAGATGCTGAGTGACTCATCGCTAGACGACCGAATAGACGATAACGGCACGCTTTGATGTTTACCGCCTTGGTTATTTTTAGCATACGGGTAGTTTTTTATCACGTATGCAGGTGTATTACAATAGTGACAAAAATCGTAAGAGTACAAGGCAACGAACAAAATGAAAAAGAAATCTTTGACGGCAGAAACTTAATGTGTTGGATTAATAAAATCAGAATATTAACTATCCAGGGTACCTCCTCAACGCATCGTCGACACTGTATCGCCTCAATGCTAACTTGCGGCAGTCTCCAGTCGGTTATTTGGTCGGACGCTTTTCACGTCTGATACCAAACCCAAATAAAGAAAACAGCTCTAACATTTTAGTTGGTAATGAATACATTCATAACACAATCAAGGTAAGATAAAACATGAGTACAGTACTAACCGCCGTGTTTTAAACATAAACCCAGTGTATTTCAATTCAATAAAATTGTAAGGTTGTTTTGGGAAGGTTTATACGTGTGTGTATCCTATAGTATGTTTTAAGTGTTAGAAAATGTTACTATAAAGATAAAAAATTAATAATATTTTGATTTAAAATTTTATTTACAACAATTAATTTTACGTAATCCAAATTTCTTTCTCATCTATAAATTTTGGCGCCCCCTAAAACTTGGCGGTTTACGCACATGCGTAATTTACGTAATGGTAAATACGGCACTGATTATATAACTATAATACACAATGTACGCTCCACTTTTTACGAACACCACCTGTTTGACTCAAGTGTAGAGTCAATATGGCGGACTTGTACCCCGTTTAACCACGTGACATCGTTACCCTACCTATTACTTCCCCAATGCACGATACAAACACAACGAGAATTGCCATTACATTCTACTCTCACAGGCCTGCCAGCTGTCAACTTAGAGAGCATTAAAAAATCAGAGCGGACGATGCCAACATAAATACGGCAGCCAATTTAAAACATAAAGAAACTTCTACATACTATTTGTTTTGTACACATTTAAACACCCCGATAACAATTACAGTTATTGTTCTCAGTAAATCATTTAAAAATTAATAAGTGTCAAACAAATTTATTAAGTATCAAATCTAAGTTTATTTCAGTAAAGATTAGCTGGAGCTTTAATAAATTAAATATTATTAAATGGCAAACCAAAAACACCCTTCAACGGGTGGAGGCTAACAATGAAAAACCCTACAATCAAAAAATCAATTTAACAAAATCTACTGAAATTATAATGTAAGTGCAAAGTTTTCTGCCTGTATCTGTCTGTCCATCTGTGCCTGTTCGTGTCTGTCTGTGTCCGTTCGCGTCTGACTGTATCTGTCTGCGTATACCTATGTGTGTCTGTGGCTGTCTGTGTCTGCCTGTATCTGGCCGTCTATGTCCTTACCTGTCCGTTCGTGTCTGTCAGTATCTGTATGTGTCTGTCCGTGTCTGCCCGTGTCTGCCCGTGTCTGTCCGTGCCTGCCCGGGTCTATCCGTATCTGCCCATGTCTATACCTGTCTGTCCGAGTCTGTCCGTGTTTTCTCCTGTCTGTCCGTGTCTGCTCGTGTCTACCCGTGTCTATCCCTGTCTGTCTGTGTCTGTAAATAATTTTTTATTGTCACCAGGGTATAGTTAAATCAATCGGGCATTTGATTGGCACTAATGCAGAAAATACTAGTTATAGTAGTCGATCAAATCCCAATATTGAATCTACAAGTTTTTAGGTTTTCTCATCCAACTTCAATTGGAGAATGGAACCACACGCTAAATATAAAATTAAATTACATAATATTATAAATATTTGCGACTGAAATTATTGTGCAGGCAATTGTAGACAAAGTATATTTACTTAGAAATAAGATGTGTTTATAACGAGAACTCAAAAGCCTGAACTAACAATGGTAATAAACTTTATGCATTTTAATGATTTTTGATTTAAACTTTTTTCTGATAATTTCACTAATTTAATACATCCATCTCCGATGTCTGTATTTCGCGCAACATGTGCATCGTACTAGGTACCAGTGTACCACAACGTTCTAAATTATTATGAAAATGCATGTGAGGTAACGGTTTTTTTGTAGATTTAAATATTTTGTTCCGCTAGGTGTTCAATGGACGATGAGGGACAAAACAACCTTCACGTTTAAGTCAAGATATTATTCGTCAGTGAATACCTTAACAACCACCGTAGCCTTCATAAACTGGGCCGACTTTCAAAATTTCTTGCCATGTTCAAATATATGTATAAACACTCACTACCAGAGCTGTCTTACTATAAGGTCGTGGTTGTGTAAACGTAGAGTAATTCTCCCTTCTTCACGCAACGTTGAGGTCTATTTGCTATATATATATATATATATATATATATATATATATATATATATATATATATATATATATATATATATATATATGTTAATTAAAGAATTCCACAGCTCCTTACAATATCAGTTCTGCCTGCCTTGCATCAATATGTACTTCTTGCAATCTATATTTTACATTATTAGTTATTATTATTACCATACGATGTAGATTCATAAAACAAGATAATACAATATTTTTTCACTCTATCTCCTCCATACTTTTACAAATACTTTCTTATTGTTAAGTTCTTCATTACCTATTGCACATCAGCCTCTATTCACTTTTTTTCTTTCACTAATTTTAAACGCTAGTCTTTTCTTAGTCAGTAATTTCCTTCCTATTCGTTAATTTTCTTTTCACGGTTCTTACCCTTTGAACTTTCTTCTTCGGTTACCACTTAGTTTTTAGTTTTAGTGTAATCGTCGGAGATTTCTTCTCTATAACCGTCAATAGCCGATTCAAACTTTTCAAACATTCTTTAACACCTTATTGAACTTGTACTTAACATTATTAACATTTTTATCTAACCAATTTTTTCTACTAACTTTAGTTTCGATTAAAAGTACCAAAGTGGTACCCACGTGCTGTAAGTTTCACTGAATTTCGATGCTAAGTTTCTTAAATATGCATTTCAATGATTATGAATGTTTTCCAAAAAGCCTTCTTGGTGATATGCTGTTGAATTAATTGGTTTATGCCTAAAATATCTGCCAATTTCTAAAAACGCTGTAACTTGATCCGTTACATTTCTTGTAATACAGTACTTTGAACTGAAAGTACGTAGCATTCATACATAAAGATGAGTAACTAGGATGTTTATTATATTTTAATACCGGATTGTATATTTAAGGAATAGTAACAGATGTTTTTTTAACGCTGTTGGAACTAATTGGGTAAAATTAATTAAGTCGTAGTTGGTTGAGTAGTGCTCTTAATGTTCTAGTTGATTAAAGTATGTGCTTGCTCGCCCTTGCGTGTGTGTGTGTGTGTGGGCGTGTGGTGTTGTGTGCGCGTGTGTGCTGTCGTGTGCTTATGCGTGTGTGTGCGTGCATGCATGTGTTGTGTGGGTGTGTGTGTGTCAGTGCGTGAGTGTGTAATGAGTGTGTGTGTGTGTGCGTGTGTGCATGTGTGTCTGTGGTGTGGGTGTCGTGTGTATGTGGTGTGTGGACGTGGTGCGCGTGGGCGTTACGGTGGTGGCGTGTGTGTGTGTGTGGTGTGTGTGGTGTGTGTGTGCGTGAGTGCGTGCATGCATGTGTGTTTGTGGGTGTGTGTGTGTGTGGTGTGCGTGCTGTGTGCGTCTGTGTGTGGGTGTGAGGACGTGCGTGCGTGCATACGCGTGGGCACGTATACGGCTGGGCGACTGTGCGCGCTTATGCGTGTGTGCGTGTCCGTGTGTGTGTGTGTGTGTGTGTGTGGGTGTGTGTGCATGTGTGTGTGTGTGTGCGTGCGTGCGTGTGTGCGTCTCCGTGTGTGCGTGCGTGCGTGGTCCGTGTGTGTGTGTGGGTGCTGCTGCATGTGTTGTTGAGTGCTGTAGTGGCGTGCGTCGTGTGGATCTTGTTATATACGAGAACTGTGTGTAATGCGTGCACGTATACGGCTGAACGTGTGCCGCTTATACGTGTGCGTTCGTAGCAGCATGTGTGATGTGATGTGTGTGTGTTAAACAACGTGCTGTAATGCGTGTCACTGTGTACAGTGCTGTGTGGTGCTCCATGTGTGTGGTGGTATGTGCGTGGTTTAAAGATGCATTAATTGACGTCTTTCGATGTATGTTTATTGCACCCATTGATATATAGTACATGGATATAATCTTGAAACCTGTTCCTGCGTTGAATACTATCCCGCGTTTTAAGCAGCAACCAAATTGAATCGGATCTTAGTTATATAAACATAAATGAATTAAAATTTTAATGCATTTCAAGCTAAGTTATTTGCACCAGGCTATAGATTCTACTCTTGAGCTTAAAAAATTGCATTTATTTATAAATAAAACATGTAACTCTGTTCATAGTACAGTTAAAATTATTAATTGCACACCATTGATTTATATAAACAAGGATATTACAAAAATCATAGCAGTAACTTGTACCTCTCTTGTGTTTTATCTTTATTGATCTCCTTTTTAAACAAACAAATTAATTTTTTTTTCTGATTGCAGATGCGTTGGAAGTGCATTCAGCGTATTGGGAACATGTGACCATTGTCCCAATCTTAGCAACAATAATGTTAATTGCTACAGTTTTCCTTCTTGTACTCTTCAGAAACAGCCCTGGACTGGTAGCAGGAACAGTAGCGGCATGTTTAACTATAATAGCGATTTATTTAATACTAAGTTCACTAAACGATAGTCGAATTAGGTATGCATAACTATCAAGGATTGAAAAAAGTTGACATCGTAATCGACAACAGAACGAATTTGGGAATTTTCTCGATAAGGACTAAGTACAGATATAGAATAGAGTTTACCTAATATTTGTGTTTTAATCAAGCTTTTAGGGCAATTATTTGATTTTTGTAAATGCATTTTTTGTAAACTATCTGTTCATAAAGACAAATCAAATTTTAGTATGTAATTAAAACTGCAATTTTTGTAATATTCATGTCATAACATATGATAATAAATAAACATTCAATTGATAAGATAATTTAACCACTACTGATAGGTATGCTAGCGGTTTATACTCTCTTACATAGTACATGTACATTATTTTCTTTTTACTATAATTGCTTGTGGTACATTTGTTAGTGGTCATTTTTTAAGGAAACAGGTTACTTCACTAAATGTAGATAACCAATTTTAAATAATTATGAAAAATAAACAACGTAAGGATGTTAAAATAAAACGAGCCGAATAAAACTGCCAAGACTTCCTACTGCAAAATCTTCCAAATCGCTGAAATGGCAAAACTCATTCAAAGTTTGCATGCTTAACTGTTCTTATTTTGACTACTTCTAGAGGTCGATAATTCATTATTGTTGGCGGTTATTGTGAAAATATAAAAATGAAAAAGTCAATGTGTCTCAATCCACCCCATCCATGGAGGGGGGGGGGGGGGTGCGGACTGGTTAAGCTTTCCAAACTTTCCAGAATGATGGGATTAAGTAAGGGTGCGATCAGGATAGAATTGGAAGAAACGGAGTTAAGGTTTTAATGAGGACGTTAATACCCCTCCTAAATAGATGGACATGCTACATGTAGGTAACTGAAATCAAATCCATTGCCTTCCGAATGCTAAGCAGATCGTGTAACCATTGACCCACTACCTTGGTTAATTTAATGGTAATTCATCAAAATTACTATGTTATTATTTAAACGTCGCTTATGTGTTAAAAGTGGGTGTCTAACTCAAACGTGTGCGTGCGTTTATATACAAAGACTACGGCAAGCTACAGAAATTTCGAAGACAACACAAATCTAAAATAATTTTAGTTGCTTCGTATAAGTTAAAAAATTTCTAAATGGTGTATTTAGTAGAAAGTTCAATATTTCTTCTTGTGACAGGATTTTTGTTTTAGAAACATAGTTAGCTTCTTGTTTGACTAAAATCAACGCCATTTATCGCAGAAGAGTTGCTTCTATAAATAACCATAACGCAGATAGAGAATATTCTGTGCCTAAATTGTAAATACCAATGTTTTCACTGTATTTGTCCCATCTAAAGGAAAATTGGAATATCCGTTTTGAGTTCAAAAAAGTGGTTTTTGAAAAATGTCTGTGTTGTTGTGTGTGTATGTGCGTGCGCACGCGTGAGATCCGCGTCTGCGCCCGTCTGTGTGTACGCTTGTGACAGTTCGTCAGTCTGTGTGTGTGCGTGTGTGTGTGTGTTGTGTGTGTGTGTGTGTGTGTGTGTGTGTGTGTGCTGTAGTGAATGTGATTGTTGTGTGTGTAAAAGTGTGTTTGTTGAAAAATGTTGTGTGTGTTGTGTGTAGTGGTGCGTGCGTGAGATGCGTCTGCGCTGTGTCGTGCGTTGTGTGTGTGGTGTGTGTGTGTGTGTGTGTGTGTGTGTGTGTGTGTGTGGTGTGCGTGTGGTGTGGTGTGGTGGTGTGTGTGTGTGTGTGTGTGTGTGTGTGTGTGTGTGCGTGTGCGTGTGCGTGTCGTGCGCGCGTGCGTGTCTGGTGTGTGCGTGTGTGTGTGTGCGCGTGCGTCGTCCGTGTGCGTGTGTGGTGGTGTGTGTGTGTGTGTGTGTGTGTGTGTGTGTGTGTGTGTGTGTGTGTTGTGTGTGCGTGTGCGTGTGCGTGGCGTGTCGTGTGCGTGTGTGGTGTGTGTGGTGTGTGTGTGTGTGTGTGTGGTGCGTGCGTGTGCGTGAGCGTGCGTGCGTGGTGTGTGGTGGTGTGTGTGGGCGTGCGTGCGTGCGTGCATGGTGCGTGCGTGTGTGCGCGGTGCGTGCGTGCGCGTGCGTGCGCGTGCGTGTGCGTGGCTGTGTCGTGCGTGCGCGCGCGTGCGTTTGCGCGTGGGCGTGTGTGTGTTAACATGTCTGCGTCCTAGTCTACGTATGCGTGACCGTCCGTGTGCGTCTGTGAATGTGTTCAGAGTAAGCACCTTATTTTTTTTAACCACACTATGGGTATTAGTTTCAGAATATTTGGCAGTAATATGTTTCACGACATTCTCCACACGATGGTAATATCAGATTTTCAATTTCAAAATGGCGACTTTCAACTTTTGTTATTGTTATTAACAAGCACTGACAATTAAATTGCATTGATTGACGTTTGACTACTAGATTAAAATTTAATTACTTCTTTTGTGTCTACCGCTGCTTGATATTTGGACAAAAATAGCATCGAGTGTAAAACATTCATGCGCTACTACATTACAATGTTAGTTTGCTTTTTCATACGGAAAGAAATGAATTTTTAAGAAAAACGAAATACTATCGTAAAAAGAATGTTTTTAGGATCTCAATAATAATAAAAAAAATATTGCATTCCAATTAAAAAAAAAGAAGTTGAAAGTGTCATTTTGAAGTAATTCGCCCTATCGAAAATCTGATATCACCATCGTGTAGAGAGAGTCCTGAAACATATTACTGCCAAAGTAGTACCCATAGTGTGACTAAAAAAAAATAAGGTGCTTACTCTGAAACAGGCTGTATATTAACATGGTTTATGGAGCAGAGATCCACGGTTACCAATCTTGCACAACCTATACATTTAATAGGAACTGAACTTGACAATCGCGGGAAGATTGATCTCATTTACATGGACTTAAGCAAAGCGTTTGCCAGGCGTTACAGATGACATTATTATTGCTAAACTTAAGAACATGGTCTTAAAAGCTTTATTTTGCACTTGATATTCTTATTGCAATATATTTGAATGTATATTTTTTTCCAGGGATAGCAAAGAGGTGATGGGGTGAGCAAAACACCAATAGATATCGATTACAACCAGAAAAAGAAACTATAATGAATAGTTCTTTTTCTGAATTGCATTCTACATCAAATAAACTAACGTCCTCAAGTTCAAATCCACCGATTATAAATTCCATGAAGAAGAAGGAAAATTCTCTTAAAAGCAAATCTGGTAATGTCTACGGAGTTATACTAAAACAGTAAATACTCTATAAGGCATTGAAAAAAGGAGTGAATGGTATAAAAACTAATAAAATATGGAATTCTTGGAAAAAATATTGCAGCCCGCTTAAGATGTCTGTATGTAACAATGAATTATTTGGTTCCGAAAAGATTGGGACACAGCAGTTTCAGCAAAAAAAAAAAAATCTAAGTAACATCCTCAGTTTATTTTATTTCCATTTCCTTCACCATCACTGAGTTCTTGTTCGTATGTTATAGAAAGAATAAAGAAATTTCATTCTCAGTAGAAGTAGAACAGTACATGAAGCCTGAAAAAGATTGCGACCATAATATTTTGCAAAAAAAAAAAAAAATTAATAACTTACCTTTAAGTATTTTTGCAACTTGACTAATTTTTATACGAACTGGACCTCTGCGTAGTATCCATGAACGAATTCAGCACCTGTGTTTTAGTTTTTTCTTCGCTATTCGTTTTTCATTATTTTTTGCATTTATACTACACTTACATAAATATTTGTACGTAGTTATTGATTGAATTGGAGTATATATATATATATATATATATATATATATATATATATATATATATATATTTTTTCTTTTCTTTTGGTTTATTAGATCAGCTGGATGTTTAATGAATTTTACTATGGCTAAATTTTCGCAAATTTATTCTTTGCTTTTCAAAGGCTACAACTAGAATAAATTTGCGAAAATTTCATAATAAAGCATTCATTAAACATACATCTAATAACCAAAAAAAAAAAATATCATTTTGCAAAATCAATATTCATTCAATTATATATATATATATATATATATATATATATATATATATATATATATATATATATATATATATATTATATTTTTTTCTTTTTGGTTTATTAGATCAGCTGGATGTTTAATGAATGCTCTTTATTATGGCCTAAATTTTCGCAAATTTATTCTTTGCTTTTTCAAAGGATACCACTAGAATAGATTTGCGAAAATTTAGGCCATAATAAAGAGCATTCATTAAACATCCAGCTGATCTAATAAAACCAAAAAAAGAAAAATAAAAAATAAAATATCATTTTTGCAAAATCAATATTCATTCAATTATATATATATATATATATATATATATATATATATATATATATATATATATATATATATATATATATATATAATAAGGTTTTTAACATATTCAGTTTAAGTTAGGTCATCATTACATGAAGAAAATAAATCTCTTACATAAAGGAGTTAATATCCAGTTAATATCTCTGACCACAATATGTACAAACACTCAATAATTCCAATATAGATGTGGTGTAATAATGTTCTAAATTCCTGGAACTTTAATTAGTTTCTTGATAAACTCATTTATTTTTCTTCCAATAAGCAAGCTGATTTCTCCCACACAGGTAACCAACTTACATATATTTACAGTTACTATTTAATTTATATCATTTCAAATTAAATACTTACATTCTTTTTAACGTCTGTATTATTATTTACCAATGATCACAATCAATACAACTTTAATTATTTGTGCATATCACCTTTGTTTATTTAATCATGAAAATTTTCTTTGGCAGTTTATTTGGCCAAGTTTCGTAAATCATAGGGCAAATGAGCTATTAATTATTTAATAAGATTAACTTAACACACTATTTATTGAACCTTTAATTACATGTCATAAATTTTAAGATGACTGCGTTAACACAATATTTATAATTTTTATGTCAGCGGCCTTCTTATATGACTTTTAGGCACTTTTAACTTTTTTATACAATCACTAATAGATGTAAGTGATTTTGTTCTTAATAATTAGCGCGAAAAATTTTCAATTTAGAATTTATTAGCAACTATAAAATTTTATTTGACAACTGCAAAATGACCGCGTTCGTTAAAACTATCAACAATTCCTTGTTGATGTTAACTTAGAAATTCAGATGTGACCATCTCACGTAATGCTAAATGTAGATTGACTAACCCCCTATTTCTGTAGTCCTATTTATAAACTTTCACCCTTTTAGCAGGAGGGGTATTTAAATTGGCCAATGAAAATTCGTAAAAGTAACTGTTTAGAAGATCCTGATTAATGCCCTTAACGTCCTAATAATAAAACAACTGAATGCCAAAATTTCTTTTGAAAAAAAAGGCACACTTCCTATATCCTATACACTTCCAACAATAAATCAAAAACGACCTGGAACTTAATAAACGGGGCAATAACAGTAAAAATACACAAAAAATAATACTTGCAAATCACGATAGTGATACAAATTACAAACGTCTTCGGTAATTATTTTGCAAACGAGATAAAAACACAAATAGCTGTCATTTTGCGAATAAAGCAATCACTCAGTGTACGGTATCAATACACACCAATACACCAATAAATCTATGCTTCCATATCCCACTACAACACTTGAAATTTATAACACCATAATGTCGTTGAAAAATAAAAACTCGGTGGGATTTGATGAAATTCCAACTAGACTAGTTAAATCCTGTAGTAATATTATTTCCCTCATCTTATCAGAAGCTATTAATGACCTCTTTTTATACGGTACATATCCCCATCAACTAAAGTTAGCGAAACTAGTTCCTGTTTATAAAAAAGGCGATGTACCGTGTGTACAGATTTCGATGGGATTGCAGGGTATCTCGGTAACTATTACTGTTAGAGCAAAACTGTTCACGTAGCATTAGGCCAACTTTTTGAGACAAATTAAACAGCGAAAACTGAAATTTGCTATCTTTTTTCATTTTTGATGCAGGGACCAAAATTGAATTTTTCCAAGCTTGACGAATTCTTGGATGATTTGCCTCTATCAGAACGAGTCGGTCTTTTTTTCCAGCAAGATGGTGCTCCGGCACACAATGCTATGGTATTGAGAAATTATTTAAATGATAAATTTCCAAACTGTTGGTTAGGTACCTTTGGACCAATTTCATGGCCACCAAGGTCGAATGATCTAACAGCTTTGGACTATTTTCTATGGGGTTTCATAAAAAATGAAATTTACAAAAAAAAAAACAAACAATACCATGGCAGAATTACAAAACAATTTACATGCTGCTTTTAAAAAAATTAAGCCGCTCCAAATATCAGCTGCAATTTCATCACTACAACGACGATGTCAGTTATGCATTCGACAAAATGGCAGCCAGTTTGAACAATTTATGTAAAAGTAATATTATCATTTGTTTGACAGTTGGTTTATTTTTGTAACCTTGTTCTTAGAATTAACTAATTATACCTTTTGTTTGAAATATTTGCTGTGTTTCATTGTTTTAAATTATTGCATCGTCTACTTACAAAAGTGCAAACTAACAAATTCGCTTGTAATTCCGTAATTTTCTAAAACAACCTCTATAAACTATATATTTTTGAAAAGCTTATAAAATAAGGATTTTAATGAAGTCAAAGCCAAGTATGGTTTCCATTTAAAAAAAAACTAAGTTTATGTGGCATCTCGACTATTGGTCACCAAATTTAAAAATTGACTACTCCATTTGATTTTACGCTAAAAACTGCACAAGAAATGTCTTTACACTTTTTCCTGAATTTTTATCAACAGATGAGATATGGAACCCAATCGAAATTTGGAAAAATTCAATTTTGGTCCCTGCATCAACAATGAAAAAAGATAGCAAATTTTTGTTTTCGGTGTTTAATTTGTCTCAAAAAGTTGGCCTAATGCTACGTGAACAGTTTTGCTCTAACAGTAATAGTTACCGAGATACCCTGCAATCCCATCGAAATCGGTCCACCTGGTACACAGTGTTGAAAACTATAGACCTATAGCGATCTGATCTGATTGTCAACATGGATTTCGAGCTAACCGATCAACTGAAACAGCCTGTATTAGTTTTTTTACAATTTGTAGTTGATAAACTGGATGCGGGTATGAAAGTGTTTGGTATTTTCTTTGATCTGTGACGTGCATTCTATATCTTGAATCTCTTATTTATTTAATCTAAACTGTATCAACTGGGAATACGTGGAAATGCAAACGAGTTAATAACATCGTATCTTAAAGAAAGACAATTCTTTGTTAACATCGAAGATCAAAATTCAAATTTATATAATACAGACAAAGGAACACCACAAGGTAGTGTTCTTGGCCCGTTGACTTTTCTTCTTTATATAAACGACCTTCCCGATTATTTTACTGACCACAAAACATGTATGTATGCGGACGACATAGCTTTCATAACGACAGGTGCATGTTATTAAAATGTAATTAATGACATTCATGTAGTAATGAAACGATTTGCTAAGTGGTGTTAATCAAATGAATTAATCATTAACATGGAGAAAACCGTAGTTATGCAGTTTTGTACTCCGTTAATGACATTCAAAATTAGATCTGAGTGAAGATAACGTTACCCTAAGTACCTCCCCTAGCTGTAAATTTCTTGGGTTAAATATTAATAACCAATTATCCTGGGTAAACCACATTGATCACTTAAGATCTAAAATAAACAAAGCGTTATTTCTTTTATTATCTCTAATGATTGTCTATTAGCGTATTACGGTACATTTTACTGTCACCTGTCTTACAATATCATATTGTGGCATAATTCTACTCCTGCCCATCAAACTTTCCTCATCCAGAAGAGAGCAGTACGATGAATCTTGCGGAGATGCCGTCAAGAATAATAAAATACTCACCTTGACCTCTATATACATTTACAAGGTATCAGTTTTCTTGGCATCAAACATGAACCGTTTTGCAAAAAATTGTCAATTACACAAGGAAAAATAATTTCGCACTGCCTAAACATAACTACAGCTATTATAAAAAAAAAACCCTTATTATAGCGGTATTACAATTTTTAATAATCTACCAGATTATATAAAAAATGGACAAAACTTAAATATCTTCAAAAATAAACTAAAAGAACTCCCAATAAAAAATGTTTTCTATACGATGTCGGAATTTATGTCTATTAACCACTAACTGCTGACCCAAGTGTAAATTATATTGTACAATAATTGTATAATAATACTATTGTATATTGTAGATTCTATTCTGACAGAGATCAATAAACAATACAACTAAATTACATTTTTTCCCGATCAAAATCAATTACATCAATTTTTGATTGATTTTTACGAAATTTTCTAGGATCCACCTTAAAAAGGGACGCCATCAAAGTTATTCTTGTTAAATTCAAATTGGCCCAAAAGTTATGTGTAAAATTAATATGCAATTCTGACTAACCAAAACATGATCTTTCAAACGCCGTTTAATTTGTTTCATTTATTAACAATTCTTGTTGAATTTAATATAATTCACACCTCTATATTTTGACGTACAAACTAAAATAAGTTACTGTTTGATCAGTGACGGTTATAACTCGGAATTGAATGTTAATTTATTTTTTATGTAAACATTAACTTATAGTTCGCTTAAAAATTCATTTAATAGTTTTGAATGTTGCAACTTGAATATAAGATTTAGGTTATATTTATACAAAATGCTTTACTGTATTTACAAGTTATTTTTAACCCCTACCAGTGACGTATCTTAATTCTTAAATATTTGAATTTCTGTTACAAGACACATTCATACATGAATATTGTTTACTAATTTAATGAATATTATATTTTTTTAGTCGACAGCAACAGTACTGAATTTATTAAAAACATTTCAATCAATATTACATAACTTGCTTTCCGATCATGCAACATACACAAAAAGACAGTCCCACACCACAAGCACATGCCTCCGGAGCCGCCACTAACGGTGTGTGGTGGAGAATGGATAAACTACTCACCATCACAAAGGCAATAATAATTACACACACAAGTGTGCCGCATCATCGCCGATACGACACAGCCGATAACGATAGGACCTCGAATCTAAACCAGGGTGAGCAGCAACCCACCCTGACATAGCCTGTCCGTGAAGCGGCCCAGGTCCATGGGGGCAATTGCTTATAAATCAATGGGACCGCATAGCGGTAAACACATAAATGTGCGAGCTTCCGTTCCGTGATTGGTGAGGTATCACCCACACCAATCACTACCTATGCCACTCTCACACACACACACACACACACACACACGACTCCTTCCAACCCAGTGTCCGCCTCCTGGTATCGACCACATTCATACAAAAATAAAAAATTAACACATTCAACTTAAAAACAAAACAAACAACGTCAAATCCGGTAATAAGTCACAATCAGTTATACATTGAAGTCCTTACTTAAAAAGTCAAAGATAGGCAAAAAATGATCATCATGAATCAGTATGATAATCAAACTTCCTAACCTACCATCAAGAAATAACAAATCTAAATCTAAATCCAATATATATATATATATATATATATATATATATATATATATATATATCCCTGTAAATTTTGAACGGGTCGTTAGATTTTGTTCAAGTTTTGATGGGTAACCGGTAACTCCGGTTTCAACGGAAAGGACACAAAAGCTGAACATTTAAAAGGGACAATCTGTATATTTTTACATGTTTGGATTCTACGGCTTCAAATACTTACAGTACATCTGCCAAATGTCAACTCCAAAAATAATCTTGCGATCAAATCTCAGCTCGGGCACAAGCACTGTCCCCTGCAACAGCCTTGCTCGCGGTAGGAGACACAGCTCCTAACCCTCTTTCCATGCCCATTTGATTAGTCGCCTTTTACGACAAGTAGTTGGTCTCTACTGTAGGAAAATTTTAAGACCGTCCCTATACAGCCAACAATTCACATAAATTCAATACTAATCAAATAATGCTGAATTCAGACTTAACAAAAAAAAGTGTTTCACCTCACCGCGCTTGCAATCGGTGATTCTAATTCCGTTCTAAACCTTTCAGTGATTGTTACGCGTATATTGTAACTTGAATTTATTGCCAATATGGTCATGAACAAAAGACAGCAAGGAAGAATTTTGCAATTTTTTGCAAAACAAAATAAAAATGCGTGTTCTTCCAAAAATGATAACGGAAATAAGAAAGAAGATATAGTTCCAATGCATGCAGACCCGGGCTCCGGAAGCAAAAACAAAGAATGCATCAAACCTACAACCATTGCAATGTAACAAAACATTATCACTACTAAAGGAATATACGTTTAGTTTTAATAGAATTATTTAATCCCATGTTTAATTTTTTTGCGATAATTCTTTATACCCTTCCTGTTAATTTCCTTCCTCTTGCTTTTATCACCCACTACGAAGGTCACTTATTTTTTGCTATATTGTTTCTGAATTTGGCTGTTATTATACCTGTTAATTTATTTTTTCTCAATTTTTGATTAAACTAACAATTTAGACGTATTCCTGCTACGTAATTATCGTAAAAAAATCCTTAATTTGAATTTCATTGATTAATGATTTAAGCATAAAATGTTATAAAGTCTTGGCAATCATAAAGCGTTGCACGTGACATATGACGTAAAAGCAGTACCAATGTAATACTAATATTTAGGATTGTCTTTAAAGGTAATATTCTAGGGTAAAATAATTCTACAAGTTGGCAGCATCAAAATAAAATTACAATGTTGCAACCAAGAATTGTTATTTATTGTCGCTTATTATTGTGTTTGTTAGTTCCATTTCGTATTTTATTCTATTTCGTTTTTGTGAAACTTATTTTTAGAACAAATTTGTGTTATTTTCCGTTGTGTTCTCGCCAAATATGCGTCCCAAGGCATTTAGGTATTCGTGGAAGGAACTGGTTGGTTCGTTAATAGATTTCTTTGAAAAGAACGAGATGGGGTTTTATTCCATTGACTTCTGTAAGAGGGTAATATATTGTTTTATAATGTGTGGTTAATCTAATCGTAGTCTTGTTGTAGAGGGTAGGTGTAACTTTAAACGTCAATATTGCTGTTAGTAGAATATTGCAGTCTCTTAAAAAGTTTATTTCAACCAGTCGGTAATCTTGTGGCACCTGAAACCCATCACCAATGTTGAAAACTTCTGCCAGGATGCGATTCGAAATTTGATTTACAGAATGAGAAATCGTAAGTGGATATCAATTTATTGACCTTGTAGCCAATGAATTTTTGTTTTTAGGCGAACATATTACCGCAAATTTTATGGGAGAAATTAAAACGATCAACTTTTGAAGGATGTCGAAGGTCTTTACATACTGTATTACCAAAATAGGTTTTCAATGGAAAAAATTATCCTCGAAGAGGTTTAATGGAAGATATTGTTTTAAAACGAATACGTTTCCTCAAATTGTACAGTTGTTTGAAACACAAAACCTGGATGTTCCAAAATGGCACTGTATGTCATTCTTGGCAAGATGACAATTTAAAACGGTTAAAAGTACAAAAGTAGATGACAAAAGGTTGGTTCAAATAATGTTCTTCATGTTGAAATAAAAATTTTATACCTGGTGTGGAATTGACATTTTTCAAAAACACCAAATTCCGATTATCACGGGGAAATGAATGAAAGAAATTTTTACAGTGGTTTGAGCACCAGCTGTTACAGAATTTAAGCCAACCATCCATTATTGTAATGGACAAATATATAAGCACTGTAGTTATCAAAATACCAAATAGTTCATGGACAAAAGGTGCTATTCAAGATTGGTTGAGGAACAAATTTTTGGCACTTTTAAAACCGAATTATTACAAGTAGTTGGAGTACGTATAAAGTATTATATTATTAAATCACTTTATGTATAATTGTAGAAACAAACCACCAAAACTATTTGTTACGGATCAGTTGGGGAAAAGTATGGTCATAAAGTACTTGACTCCCTATCATTGCATGTTTAACCCGATTGAACATATATGGGGAATCACAAAATCATATTTTAATAAACACGGTAGACTGGAAAACAGTTGAAAATTGCTTAAATATGTGGAAGGCATTAGCGTAAGTGACAAGAAATGGGGACAACTCGATCCAACATACTGAAGGTCTTGTTCAAATGGTGGGATTGTGAAATAAGCTTCGATCATGGTGATATTGCAATAATAATTCGTATAAATCAAAATGAATCAGATAACGATTATGAAGATATTAGTGATTAAGTAACTGAACATCGTGTGAATGATTTCTTTTCATCGGCTGGTCATTCTAATAGTTATTTAAGGAATTTACTGTGAATTATACCCAACTTGTTTCAGTGCAATTTGTTTTAATTAGTTGTACAGTGTGTTAAAAAATACCTATTTGTAGTTGTTATAAGTCGGAAATGTTAAATTAATTTTTTATAAATTGGACTTGTCTCGTAAATAATTAACAAAAAATAAATAATTGCTCTATTTTATTCTTACATATCAACACATTAGCAATGTACGCATGATGGACCAAACGGGTCCCATTAACAAAAAATCGATCATGCTCACCGGTAGTCTTGTGACTTTAAAATTAAGATGTCCATTAGTGCGTGGGGGGGGCTTAACATGTTACAAAGCACATTAATACTGTCCACTGATACGTTTAGTCCCTTTATTGTAACTGTATTTGTCATTCACATAAGGATAATTTCAGATTAAACAAACAATTAAGAAACTTTTAACTGCTCAAGCTTTTTATTCCTTGGATGCATTTTGAGCACAATTTTATTAAGCTAAAAAATTTATTTTATTCTGTAACTTTGAATGGTAAATGGATTAATCCCATAATCACATAAATAAACTAAGAAAGCAATTACGCTTATCCTAAAGGAACTGTAAAGAACCATAACCTAAAATAACATATCCATATGACAACACTGTTGACATTTTATCATACTGCACGTGCAACGCTTTTTTTTTCCCGAACTTTAATAAGTAAAATTGACCATTAATACATTAAACCCAAACAAAGTGGCGCCACGTCATCAATGACCCTTCCATGTCTTATTACCCGGTCGCAAATTGTATAATTATATTTGTAAAAACAACTCTAAAGGTAATGCAATTACTATAATACTTTTGAGATAAAATAATGTATGTGCTCAAGCTTGTTTTTGTTGGGTTTAGACGCCTCTCAATGTAAAACTTTGTGACTAATAACAGGCCAGCAAGTAACGACGAAACTAGTCACTGTCAGAGATGGTGTTCTGTTGTCTTTTATTCATCGATATTTTGAGGTTACGGATGACATTATTCTGACAGGCATTGACGTTTGTCGTCAACAATTTGTAATAGTGGGATATGTATTTTCATTATTCGGTTGCCAAAATGCCCAAGCATTATTAATTAGCTATTTCGAGTAAGATAGGGATAAATGGGCCTCTGTTGCCCTTAAATGTTGTTCGAGATGTAAAATTTGGATAATACATATAAAATAATTGTACTGTAAGAGATCATATAAGCAAGCTAAAGATGATGCTCTTACCAGTTTATATTCCTTGATGAGACCTGGATATTTCAAAATGGAACTATCGGTCGTTCTTGGCAAAATAAAATTTAAATAGTGTTAAAACTATGAAATAGATGGCAAACGGTTTTACTGCAATACAAATAATTTTTAACTAAACTTTAGACAAACTACCCTTTCAGATATATTGCAGGGAGCGAAAATGGATTTATTAAGGGTTCTGAAGCAATATTTTGTTCAAAAAGTAAACTTGGCGATTATCATGGGGAAATGAACCAGAACTTCTTGAAATGGTTCGCATATCTTGTTGCAAAACCTACAGAATCCTTTCTGATTATACTGGATAATCCATCTTATTACAGCATGTTATTGGAAACACCTAGCACTGCATGGAAAAAGGCTATTATGGAGGGTTGAAAAAAAAACATCCCCTATACAAATATGATGTTTAAAACGAACTTTTATTTGTTCTCAGTAAGGACAGAAATTAACAGTGTTTCATTAATTATTAAAACCAACTCTTTTCCCACCCAAAAATATGTATGGACGAGCTGGTAAAAATATGGACACAAAGTCTTCGTCTTCCTCCTTAATTGCAATCAACCCTTTGAATTAATTAGGAAAGCAAAAAATATTTAATAAAAATTTTGGGGAAGCAGTGAGAAACTCCTGAATATTGGCACGAGGCATTACTTTCCCTGATATGTAAAAATTTTTATACATCCAAGAAAAATTTTAGGTGAATGAAAGGAAAGAATATTTGAGCGCTAACCCTTCAATTAAAATGATGTTTTAGATTAAACTGATGTAAATTTAAATATAATTATTTATCTTTGAACTTATTCGTTCATAACAAAACTTATAATAAATCATTAATTTTTAATTTACTTATCGAAAAATGTGAGAAATTTAAAATATGTTCATTTAAAAACAATTAGTAATTAATTTTATTTGTGGTTGAATAAAAATTATTTGTAAATTGTATTTGCTGATAATCTAAATACTGAAATGTAAACGTCATCAAACGCTGATGACGTGCGCGCCACTTTTTGGTTTAACTATATTATATTTAACGTTAGAAATAGCGTGAATAAATCTAATGTTTTATTTCAGCCTCAAGAGGAACAAGTGACACTGGAGCCATTTAAAGGACAAGCAAATTCAGTACCGCCACAAATACCATCGGGGTGTAGTCTTAAAGTTACAGAAACATTACTTCATCCTCAGCCATTGCCCGGTAAAAAACTTGCTGGAAAATTGTATGTTCCCATAAAATTGATTTCATTGTTTGAAATGCAGGTCATTTGAGACCTTATCAAAATTAATTTTGTACAAAATACTGTATTTTGTTTCATGTGTTTTCCAAATAAAAAATACATTAACAGATTTAAATTGGAAAAACTATAAAAGTGTTCCAAACACGATTTTTAGACCAAATACATGTTTTTGGCAACAGAAAAGCAAAACCTGTATCATTGTTTTGTGACAGTTATCGGAAAATTTAATGAAAAATAGAGCAGCTGTTTCACATTAATTCAAGCAGCCCTGTTTTGGTCCATCAAGATCAAATGTTAAACCAAGGGGTTAAAGGGAATAAAAGCCAAAGGAAACTTTGAGCTTGTTGAATTATGGAAACAAATTTCACCGAGTGAAGGCATGTCTAGACAGTCTGCCAAAATGCCTGTATATGTCAAGAACATCAAAATGAGTTTTTAAATCGGGCCTACTGTTCAAAAAAGAGTTGGAAATTAATAATCATAATGATAGATTTTTTGTTCATTATTGACGAATCACGAGACGTGAACAACTGAACAAATGTCCATTTGGGGAGGTAAAAAGTAAGATCTGTGAACGGTTCTTGGGTGTAGGATTGCAAGAGCCAACTGAAAAGTCCTTTTTAAATAAAAGAATTTTAATCAAAATTGGTTTAAAATGGAAATGGTTTAAAAAATCCTTGTATTTATGCGCTGTACGACATATCAGTGAAATTTGGCCTTTAATATTAATTCCTTTCAGTCAGCATCTACTTTGGAATCAAAAGTTTAAAGATGACGAAATGAGAACGAAAAACGAAATGGACCCAAATGGAAATTATTTGAAAAAAATTTTCCAAATCATCAAATAAAATGGAAGCGGTTACAGCCAAAGGTTTCTTGCTACTCTGTAATTTGATGTGATATTTGTCCTCCATTTTTGGGTAAATACTTACCACACCAACAAAGTGTCAGCCGTGAAGGTGATTGTTGCATTGAATAAGGTTCTTGGAAAAGGGTGACAGTTTCTTTAAACGTGGAAAAACGTCTGTAAAACTTATAAAGGTTTAATTGTTCCACGAGTGAAAAACGGAACAAGTTTCTAATTGAAATTAAATTTTTCAGTTGTATGAACTGGTCAAACATTCAGTCTAAAAAAAAATATTAACAAATAGTTTAATTTGGATTTGCTGATCTCAGTTAAATAGGCGATTTGAAAACAATGACAAATTAATAATGCGTTTGAGACTTTTGAAGAATTTCTTAAATGAAAACTTTTGGATGAATTTGTAGGGATACAATAAGTTTATTGACAATGAATTAAAATTGAAAATCCAAAGGTGCCTTTATGTTACTGAAAACCTCTGGAACCAAAAAGTAGAAGAACAAGTAATTTATCCCTATCTTATTACGTTAAAGAGATTTTTTGTTCCAGTGCAAGCATTTGCTGGGTTTTCAACGATGAAAAGAAAAGTCAACAATGGCCACAAAAGGATAAACAATTTAGAAATATTGCCTATTAAACGGGAATTAAGTGAAACCTCTGAAGTTAGTAATGTAAAGAAGGCTGACATCTAAATTATTTAATTTCTGCAGTCACTTTGAAAGACTGGGACATTGTCAATTGTATTTGTTTCATAAACAAATAAAATGATTTTTAAAAAGAACTTATCAAATATGTTGAAACCTTGTAAAGATCCTTAACTTTACTAAAATTTTGTAATTATTATTTTTAATTGCCCCCAGTAATCAAGATAGATAAAGTTGAAAATTAAAACCCATTACAAAAGATTGCGCGATATTGCATAAATAATTAATTTTAATCCCTCCGACGTAGATATTAAAAGCATAAAATGCTCTTACGTCGAGAACCTCAGCCAATCACAGCCAGAGGACCCTGCATAGAAGCCGGATCCACCCACCGCGAATTAGCTATAAAACCCGGGCGCTACCGGAAGAAATTTACTCTGGCGCTCCGCTCTTTTCTTGGTCTCCAGCATCTGAATCAGAACCGAGATCCAGACCGCGCGCTGCCGGTAGTTTCATTGTGTACGTCGCCGACCTTCGATTCCCATCCGTTATCCTGAACTGTATCTTTAGTCGCGTTCCCCGCCGCCCGTAAATCAGGTTATACAATAAACTGCTGGTTGAGTACGCTAAGGTTAACAGCACGTAAGTTTTATTGCACCACTTTTCTTAAACATTACACCAGACACCTAGAGAAACGACGGGCTGCAGAGCCCGGGTTATCTGTTCCAGACACACCCAAGAAATCACGCCGGGTAACAACAGAATAAAGCGAAGTTAAACCTTCCCACATACACACTAGAAGGACAGGCTGAAGCCTGAAGTCATTCTCCACAAACCAGGACGTTGTTACTCTAACGCCCTGAAATCATCTCCATTTACTCCAGCGGCAAGAAGGGTACTGCTCAATTCTACCGCTCCGGGAGATCCCTTTATACAGCAGTCCGGGCTGGACCCAGAATCTTATAAAGGCTCTCCATTAAACAATATTACATTACAATGACCAGATCCTGAGGAAAATAGCAATACAAACAAGCGACGCCTTAACCTAGATATCTCAATACCAGAAGGCTTAGAGATCACCCCGTGATCCTCCAAAATAAAGACGAACCCGTGGTGGGGTAATAAATTGCATCAAACGTGTTCCAGCGTCTCGCAAATCGATATAAATTTGTTAGATATTCCAATATTTTAATAAAAACCGGGATAAACATTCCTGTATCGCGATATATTTTCCCGGAAAAATATATTTCGCAAGGCCTGACTAATTTACCATAGAATAAATTACGGTAAATTCTCTCATTTTAATGAGAATAATCGTATTAAGAACCTGATTCCGTCGGAAACAATTTCAGAATTGTTTAATTTATTCACGCAATCCTAAAAGGTCGTAAACTCGCCTCAGATTAATTCGTTTAAACAATTAATAATGAAGAATTTTTAATAACTAACGTAAAAGATCGTGATAAACCCGTCTTCCTGTATTTAAAATAGAATAAGTTTCGTTATAAGAAAGTTATCGCGTTTAACAAAACAGACGTTTCTAATAATAAAGAATTAATTCTTATTTCCGGGCATAATTAAATGTTAGATATTCATTACTGTAAATACGTTCTCAATTAATTAAGAAATCCAGACCATCCTGATTAAGAGTAAATAAAGTACTGAATTAATCCATTCAGTCTGAAAGCCAAATCCATATAAGAATAGTCATGCGAAAGGTTACTTTAAATTATTTTTTCTTTGACCTGCTTAAACACCAACGCGATCGTTGGCCCCTTTATTAATATAGAAATTTACAAGCCACCTGATAAATACCAGCCACCGTTACAGGGCCGGCCTGAACGGTCGTAATAAACAAATTAAATCGTCAATTAGGATTTTTGGGTCAAACACCAGCAATTGAACCACAAAAATATTTCCACAGAAACGGCTCAGGACCAATTTACACTACTACCGTCCACGGGGACCAACCAAAACGGGCGCTACCAAAGGACATCCCTAACCTAAGATTTTTTGTTGTTAATTTATTTCATTTATTTTTACCTGATTATTTAGTTTTTATAAAGAAAAGGTTTACGTTTAAAATTTTGTTGTAATTATTCAAAGTCAGTGTTAAGCCCAAATACGAACCACCCCGTCTTGTTAAGAAAAGACCTGATTTGAGCTAGACGAGGTAAATTAAATTAACCATTTTAATTATTGTAAAGAAAATTTAAACCTTTAAAAAATATATATAATTACTTTTATTTGATAATGCTGAATTGAGACATTTTGTATGTATTAGATAAAATTTAAAAAAATTTATTGAATGAAAATTTTGGTCAAGAACCCCATTAGGTAAATTTTCACTAAGAAAAAGCTGTTAATAATTACGCTTTTGTTTATTAACCTAATATACATATTTTTATGGATGTGATGTATGTTAGTTAAAAAAATATAATAAAATTTTACATAAATTGTTTTATTTTTTTAATGTAAACGAATAAATTAAAAAATTAAATAAATATGATTTTAAGCTGTATTATCGATATTTTTATAGAAAAAAAAAATTCTAAAGGCTTCTATAAGATATCAATAATACAGTTTACATTTTCACGCGTATTTAATTAATTTTGGATTATTATACCTTGCGTTAATTAAGAAATTTATAAAAAAAAGTAAAATTAAATTTTCTTTAAAAATATGTCTAATTTTTTATAAAATTAATCGTTATTCAGATATTGAAAAATTTGAACTAACATAAAGCCCTAATTTTTTTTAAAACCGTCCGTAAAAAATTATGGAAATAATTAATCGATATGTTTAATTCTATATATATTTTATATCTTTGAAATATGCAGCTGTTTTAGAAATATTTGATAAAAAAACAACTCCAAATTCCCCGCTTTTCTAAAATATAATATCCAAAAATAACAAGCATAAAACAAAATTTTAAGTACGTATTTTTCTGGGGTTAGGGTTATGTAAATCCTCGATATCGTTGATCGTATTAAAAGAGATTTTTTGGTTCCAGTGCAAGCATTTGCTGGGTTTTCAACGATGAAAAGAAAAGTCAACAATGGCCACAAAAAGGATAAACAATTTAGAAATATTGCCTATTAAACGGGAATTAAGTGTAAACCTGCCGAAGATTAGTAATGTAAGCCGGAGAAGGCTGCACATCTAAATTATGTTAATTTCTGCAGTCACTTTGAAAGACTGGCCTAGACATTACAAGTCATATTGTATTTGTACTTCATAAACGTATAATAAAATGATTTTTTAAAAAGAATCTATATCAAATATGTTGAAACCTTGTAAAGATCAAGCTTAACTTTACTAAAATTTTTGTAATTCATTATTTTTTAATTGCCCTACAGTAATCAAGATAGATAAAGTTGCATAAAATTAAAACCCATTACAAAAGATTGCGCGATATTGCATCACGAATAATTAATTTTAATCCCCTCCGACGTAGATATTAAAAAAGCATAAAATGCTCTTACGTCAGAGAACCCTCAGCCAATCACAGCCAGAGGACCCCTGCATAGAGCCGGATCCACCCACCGCGAATTAGCTATAAAAACCCGTGGCGCTACCGGAAGAAATTCTACTCTCTGCGCGCTCCGCTACTTTGCTACTCTCGCGTCTCCAGCATCTAGAATCTAGAACCGAGATCCAGACCGCGTGCGCATGCCGTAGTAGTTTCATTGTGTACGTCGCCGACCTGTCGATTCCCATCCGTTCATCCTGAACCGTCGTTATCTTTAGTCGCGTTACTTGCCGCCGTCACCGGTAAATCAGCGTTATACAATGAAACTGCTGGTTGAGATACGCTAAGGTTAACAGCACGTAAGTTTTATTGCACCACTTTTCTTAAACATTACACCAGACACCTAGAGAAACGACGGGCTGCAGAGCCCGAAGTTATCTCACCGTTCCAGTACACACACAGAAATCACGACAGTTACAACACGAATACCAGCTAAAGCCTGAAGTCACCTTCTGCCAGCATACACACACTAGAAGTCACGACAGGCTGTGAAGCCTGAAGTCACCTTCTGCACACAAACCAGGACGTTGTTACTGCGGGCTAACGCCCTGAAATCATCATCCATTTACTCCAGCGGCAAGAAGGGTACTCGCTCTAATTCTACCGCTCTCCGGGAGATCCCTTTATACAGCAGTCGACGGGCTGGACCCAGAATCTTATAAAAGGCTCTCCATTAAACATATATTACACTCACTACAATGACCAGATCCTGAGGAAAATTAGCAATACAAACAAGCGACGCCTTAACCTGGAGATAGTCTCAATACCAGAAGCCGTATTCTTAGAGATCACCCGCGTGATCCTCCAGTTAAATAAAGACGAACCCGTGGTGCGTTTACGTAATAAATTGCATCAAACGTGTTCCAGCGTCTCGCAAATCGCATATAAATTTGTTAGATATTCTTCTAATATTTCTTAATAAAGGAAATCCGGTAAGATAAACATTCCTGTATCGCGAGTATATTTTCACGCAACGGAAAAACTCCATATTTCGTTCGAAGGCCTGACTAATTTACCAGCCTCAGAATAAATTACGTTAAATTCTCTCATTTTAATCCGAGAATAATCGTTACTTAAGATACCTGCATTCCGTCGGAAACAATTCTCAGAATTGTTTAATTTAGTTCACGCAATCCTAAAAGGTCGTGTAAACTCGCCTCAGATTAATTCGTTTACAACAATTAATAATAGAAGAAATTTTTAATAATAACTAACGTAAAAGATCGTGATAAACTCCGTCTTCCCTGTATTTAATAGATAGAATAAGTTTCGTTTATAAGAAAGTTATACGCGTTTAACAACAACAGACGTTTCTAATAATAAAGAATTAATGTGTCTTATTTCCGGGCATAATTAAATGTTAGATATTCATTACTGTAAATACGTTCTCAATTAATTAAGAAATCCTGAGACCATCCTGATTAGTTAGAGTAAATAAAGTACTGAATTCACATCCATTCAGTCTGAAAGCCATATCACATATAAGAATAGTCATGCGCACCAAGGTTACGTTAAATTATTTATTTTCTCTTTGACCTGCTTCAAACACCAACGCGATCGTTGGCCCTTGCTTATGTAATACGTAGAATTTAACACAAAGCCACCTGATAAATACCACGCCACCGATTACAGGGCCGGCCTGAGCGGTCGTAATAAATCAAATTAAATCGTCATTATTAGGATTTTTGGGTCATAACACACTAGCAATTGAACCACAATAATTTATATTTCCACAGAAACGGCTCAGGAGCCAATTACACTACTACCGTCCACGGGGACCAACCAAAACGGCGCTACCAGGAAGGACATCCCGTAACCTGAGATGATTTTTTGTTGTTAATTTATTTCATTTAGTTTATACCTGATTATTTAGTTTTATAGAAGAAATAGGTAATATACGTTTAAAAATTTTGTTGTAATTATTCAAATGTACAGTGTTAAGCACCAAAATACGAACCACCCCGTCTTGTTAAGAAAAGACCTGATTTGAGCTAGACGAGGTAAAATTAAATTAACCATTTTAATTATTGTAAAGCAAAGCTTACAACCTTTACAAAAATATATATAATTACTTATTATTTGAGTATTTTATGCTGAATCTGATTTGACATTTTAGTATGTGATTAGATAAAGGATTTCAAAAAACTCTTATTAGACCCCATGCCCAAATATTTGGTCAAGAAGCCACGATTAGGTAAGTATTTTCACTAAGAAAAAGCTGCCCTTAAAATAATAATTACGCTTTTGTTTACCTTCCAACCTACATATACATATGTGTGTGTGCATGTCTGTATGTGTGGATGTATGTTAGTACTCCAGAACGAAAATACCTACCTACATAAAATTTTACATAAATTGTTCTTATAAAGTTTTTTTAATGTAAACCGAAATAAATGTAAAAATTAAATAAATATGATTGAAAATGCTGAAGCTGTATTATCGATATTTTTATAGAAATAAAAAAAAAATTCTAAAGCCCGCTTCTATAAGATATCAATAATACAGTTTATCATTTTCACGCGTATTTAATTAATTTTTGGACTTATTATACCTTGCGTTATATTAAGAAACTTTATAAAGAAAAGCTATGTAAAATTAAATTTTCTTTAAAAAATATGTCTATACTTTTTCTTATAAAATTAATCGTTATTCAGATATTGAAAAAATTTGAACTAACACTTAAAGTCTACCTCAGGAATTTTTTTGGGGCTAAATTACGCGTCACGTCGTATCAAAAAATTGCATGGAACATAATTAATCGATATGTTTAAGTTCTATATCCAGGTATTTTTATATCTTTGAAATATGCAGCTGTTTTAGAAATATTTGATAAAAACGAACAACTGCCCTTAATACCCTCCTCCTCAGCCGCTGGATTTCTCCCAAAATATAATCAGCTCCAAGGGAAATGGGAACAAGCATAAATACAAAATTTTAAGTACGTAGGGGTTTACGTTCTGGGGTTATCGTGGTTACTGTAACATGCTCTCGATATCGTTGATCGTATTCAAAAGAGAGCGATTAGGCTTATAAATGACCCGTCCATAACTTCTCACATACAGTCCCTTGAGCATAGAAGGATGGTTTCAGTTCTATCTTTGTATTATCGTTATTACAACGGCTATTGTGCTGCTGAATTATATTCTTTGATACCATCTCGGGCTATCTTTTCGAGAAACACTCGGTTCGCTCATTTACATCATCAGTATGCAGTACAAATCTCCATTTGTCGTACCAAACGGGCGCAATCCACATTTTTCTACACGGCTTCTAAACTCTGGAATGATCTCCCTAGTTCCTGTTTTCCTCTCACTTATGATATGAGAAAATTTAAGGTGGCTGTTCATAGACATCTATTGGCAATTCATTATCCCTCTATCCATCCTCCTAAGTGTTCCTGAGTGCTTTAGCACGATAGGCCTAATTTAGCCTGTTCAGGTCCACAATCATAAAAAAAAAATGCATCCACACATCTAGACATCATAGCCGATCCTGGCGAAACTTGACCAAAAGTTGTAAAATGAGCTAATATATCGATTTAGCGATAGTAAAAAAAAAGTCGATTGCGTGCGCATATAGCTACAGTACTTATAGTAAAAGTGGAACAATAAGTTATGCAAAAATGTACTTCAATTTCGATTGTGGTATTGACTTGTTTCATCTATAAACAATAATCATTTAAATAGCGTTCTAAGAATAAAAGCGTTATTCAAGTTGAGTCAATAATTACAATTTTAATTAATCACGTAATTTCGTCACTACTATATTTGTTTAAATTTATGTTATAAATAGCATGACAGACCAATGTAAGAATCGGTTATTGTTCTTCAATATCCTGTTCCTTCATACTTTTTGAGTTTTACTGTATAATTATCTCCTGGTATATACGCCGTGTTATTTCTTAAAACTATAAGCTAAATAAAGTAATTTTTTTCCGTTTACGTAATTAAATATACAATATCCTTATCAATGAAAAATTGGGTTTTTCTTCTTTAGTTATGTAATGACGCAAGTACATGTCTGATTTTTGTGTAATTGTACTAACTGCGACTTTCCAGCGTAACATGGCAAAGAATAGTAGCAACTAAATTGTGATTATTCAGTCAGTTGCATTGAGTAAAAAATCATGTTTTACTCAATGGTCAGTTGTTAATGTACTGCTCTCAATCGTTTTCGAAATATACAACTACCTAGTAGTAAATAATGTACTCTATGTATAAAAAGTAAAGGCTTTATTTATATATTATAAGTAGGACAACGGTGGTTTACATCTGGATCACGGCTCATAGAAGACGAGGATACTCGAGTCGTTTTATATTATGTTAAATAATTGTTGAATAATGTAATGGCCTCCGTTTTACCCATCCTTAGTAACCGCCGTTGAGTACTAACGTAGCTTCATTGATCATTTTGCAAAATTAAAAAATCCTTACTACATTATGAAGTTAAAAATAACATTTAATATGCTTTTATCATTTCTAGAAAGCACTACATATTAACAAAACATTTTCGAGGGAATACTTTCTTTCGAATGTGGTCCAACAGTAGCCCATCATTGACCTTATTATAACATGTATAAGTACAATAATAAAAGTAAGCGGGTCGGAATGTGCTTACTTTCCAACCTCTCTGCATAACCTAAGATGTAGGGTAACTGACCCAGTAATGGACACCCTTTAGGATTTTTGCACTTTGACAGAGTGTAAAAATTCAAATATCAACGTAATTTCTTTTTTTAAATTCTCATGCATAATTTATGTACATTTTGAGTAGTACAAAGCAGCTTAGGATTTATTTATATTTATAATTTTTATAATATATTTATTAAAAATATGTCAGTTTAGCTAGTAATGGACACAGATGTGCCAGTAATGGTCAGCATCTGCATCAATAATGGACATTGCTCAAATTTTAATATATTTATTCATATTTTTTCATTTTAGCTACATAATAATGGCCTCTATTATTTTTTAATTGTGGTTTATCAATTGCAGAAATTATATCATTTTTAAAATAATATAAAATGTCGTCTTTAGAGCCACTTGCCTACACCGGCTTTAACCATTACTTTGATGTCTGCTCTTTCTGGATCACATTTCATAACAACGCCTGTAAAAGTGATAAAAAATAAAGTGTGATTAAATTAGCTTAACAGCAATGCTTACCTGGATAATAATTGTCATCGTACCTGGCAATTATGTATGATCCACATTCCAATTGAAGTGGACTTTCATCACTTATATCCATGTCATCATCATCATTATAGGTAATCTCTTCAGAATCAGATGAGGCGTCATATGCTAGTTTTTCTATCTTTTTGGGTATGGATTTTCTTTGCTTTTTCTGATTATCATAAAAATCTCTATAAGATTTATCAGACACTACCGTGGGAAAAGATGTTCTTTTCCTTTTTGGTGCAACTTCTTTCTCTGGGGTTTTAGGAAACATCAAAGAGCGTTTAAAAGGTGTGGGCACCTTCCACCCGAACTTTCTTCATATTTTTTAATTCCTTTACCAATAGGTGAACTATTATTTTTTTGTTCAATATCAGTTCTGCTTGGACCAGGGAACGAGTTATTTCTTCGTTCAATATTAGTAGTACTTGGACCAAGGATGGAGCCATTATTTCTTTGTTCATTATCACTTATATTTTCTTTATTAACGTCATCATAAATTTGAGGGCTCACTTGGGGAGTAATACCTCGCTCATCAAGTAAACCTGATGTAGCATTGTCAGCCGTCGGAGCATAGGATATGATATTCCTTTGATCTATGCTATTTTCAACAGTTTTTGTTAAATCTCTGTTACTATGAGTGTCACTATTATCCATTTTTGTAGATTCCAGTTTAACGACATCATGTTTTAAATTAAACCAAACATTATAAAGATTCAGTGATGCTATGTTTCCATTCCAATTGATTCCTGCATTAAATACTTCACGAAAATTACGAAGATCTTCTTCACTGATCTCTTCCTCAACGGCAATTAGAACCTGGTTTTTAAATGAAAAGTTATTATTACGACTTGCTGCAGTTGGAAAATTGATTGGAGTTCGGTTTGGGATACACTTTGATTTGTCTACATTATTTTTATCAAACGGAAAAATACCACTCTTTCTAAAACCATTCTTTATTGTTTTTTCAGTAGCATATTCTTCAAAAACTGTACTAAGTATAGAACCAAATGTATAGCGCGTCACATCCTTTGCAAAATTGTCAAATTTCCATTTTCTGACTGCTGATACCCATCCTGATTTTAACGGTTTGAATATTGCAACATCCGCTGGTTGCATTATGTGGGTAGTGTTTGAGGGCAATACATCCGTTATCATCGCAAAAATGGCTCAGTTGTTGTGTAAGATGTGAACGATGCCCATCTACAAAAAATGCGACTGGTTTTTGAATATTGTTTTGGTTTAAGTATGAAAAGAAGTGATTTGCCATATACTCATAGAAAACCTCGGAATTTATCCAACCGGAGTCAGACCTACTTAGTGCCCAATCTTCTGGCACTGAATCAACTATTACTTTGGGAATTTTCTTGTATGGGAAAATTATCATAGGAGGAACTCTTTTCCCATCAGCTGAGAAAGCCGCTAAAACAGTAAGTTGCTCTTTTCACTTTGGACGCGTTGATAGAAATCTTCGAAATTTCTGTGGCCCTAACACTTTACCACTTTTGGACAGAGATTAAACCCTGCTTCATCAGCATTAAATATGCGGCTACTGTCTTGCAAGACGTCCATCAAATTGTTTTCTTCAAAGTAAGATTTTATTTCATCAAACCACAAGTAAATACGGTCCAGTGACACAGCCGCTCGAGCCTTACTTAAAGATTCTGCATGTTTTTCCTTGATGCATAAATGTCGTTTAAGGAAACTTTTGAACCAAGATCTGCCAGGGGTAGAATTGACACTTAGAAAACGTGTTTCTTTCTTATTGTCTTTTAAAAACCTTTGAATCGATGTCAACAAGTTATTCTTGTGCACTAAAAAACCTTTTTTGCCATATTCAGTATCCATTCCACTAGTGTTTGCTCTTCAGCATCAGATAGTTTAGTTGTACCCATTTTCCGATGCAATGGAATATTGCCAGATAATTTTCTTATTAAAGTACTGCGAGGAACGTTAAATTGTCGAGCAGCTTGTTTTTTAATCAATCCTTCCCCTACAGCCCTAATAGCATTCTGCATGTCTTCCTTTTCGGCGTATTTGACATTTTCAGAATTAACTATAAAAAATAGACCAATTAATAAAACGAATTAAAAATAGGTGTCCATTATTGAAATTAAACGTTTTAAGAATGGACACCCCTGAGACCATTATTAATGCAAACGGAATATTATTGTATGAGTAATGGACACCCACCCTAAAACAAAAATTTGCATAATATCGACTAATATTTTAAGAATATGTTATTTATGCCCTTACCCATAAGTACGTTAGTATTAATATATACGTCAAAACTATTTTTGTACGGTATCTTTTACAAAAAATTGCAAACAACTCACTAACTCAAGCGGCACATAAATCAGCTGTTTATTGGTCATCCATATTGAAAATATTTTACAACTGACGGCACAATGAAAGTGGCTTACTTCAGAATATAGTCAACGATAGAAAATGAAATTCCCTACAATCTATGACTGATGACATAACAATATTGGCGCTAATTTTCAAAATTTTTGTCGATTAATATTCAAAGTGTCCATTACTGACTCAATGTCCATTACTGGGGCGGATACCCTACCATATACATAACAAAGCATACCTATCTGTCAAAAACTATAATAAAATTGAAAAATAGTTATTTAACCATCAAGCATATCAATAAAGGCAATTAACGATGAGATTATTAATCATTCAGTAGATAATAATCGAATTGGTTACAATATTTTTCAGAGAATCGCTTTCTTTAATTTTCCTGTTTTTCCAAAGTGATTTATATCGACCAGACTGCCATCTCTCACGAAAGTGAGAGAATGCCTGGATAATTTTTTTCTGACAGTTTCAGTCGCTGTGACGCGATGCATTTATTATTTCATACAAATCAACGCAGCGTCTTTTATGAAGTTCATTTATAATCGTTTATTAATAGACCCTATTTATGCATGATTTGTAGTTGTTTAATAATTACCATTGATTGATCTCTGAAATAATATTTTATTTAGAATCATTTAATAATAGACGGCTTTCAATTTATGTTAAAAGATGAATATTTCTAATTCTGTATTATATGTGTTTTGTAACTGTGGTTTCATATTAGTTGAGTTGATCGGCCTATTTCCACAGTTTTTGTTTTTGAGCGCGACGTTTCGAAAGCGGACTCTGTATCCGTCATCAGGCTTAGTCCTGATAAGGACTGTTTTCGCAATATGTTATATAATTTTTTCCCAAGCACTGCACTACTCTCAGATTCGTACTTTCACTTACTAGTCTGACACCTTTACCGCTGAGCCACTGAGTAATCCAATATATATTTTTAGAACTTATATATATATATATATATATATATAAACTTGTGGTTGCGCAGAAGTTTACTGCGCATGTTGCGCCGTAACTTCTTGCGCAGGTATATTGCGCTTAAGCTCTTCGCGCATTATTGGAAACCACATGGGTTTCATTTCCACACTAGCTTGACTTATTGAATTTTTCTGCGTCGCAGTAGCAGAAAATGCGTGCAGTCGTCCAATAGTAATGCGTTTTCCAGTGCTCAACGATGCTATGGTTTCAACAACTATACGCCTTTGCTTAATTTTTCAATTTTTTAATCGACGAGCAGCCAATCTTGTCCAGGTTTACTATTGGTTTGTTAAGAAATCTTAAGAACTGTTGTTTTTCACTGCCCTTAACGTGAATTTTGCTAAACGGCAGCAGCATTCTTATCAGTTCCTCGGAAACTGTTCTAAGGCACATACCCTGACTGCCATTTCAAGTCGTGATATTTATCCTCTAAATACCTTATGTGTCTTGACATGGGTTTTGATATAAAATGATCTCAAGGTGACTTTATCAGCAGCAGCAGTAACGAACCATGATCTGTAATCACGGCAATTTCTTTCGGAATGAATTCGTTGTTAACACCTCTAAACCCTTGTACGTCCAAGTATGCATCCATCATCTTTCACCTGCTGCTGTACACTGAAACTTGAGATCTATAGTTGTCCCTTTTAACAGGCGAAACCTACGGCGACATTCCGATGTTTATCGATCTCGATTACGTTATCGAATTCGGCGTACACCAAACAGTTAACGGTTTCTACGAGCGCTTCTTTAAAGTCGACTTCTAGGCGAAGGGAGACGTTTCTAACCAAATTTCAGTGCGTGCTAGCTTTTGCAGACGTCAGACGTTAGGTCGAAGGCCATTAAACAGTAGCCGTTGGGGTAATCGGTTCTCGATATATAGCTGCCCTCATTCGAAAAATGAATACCCGTATCGGAGAATAAGGTGTGATATGAATATAAACCATTAGCTAAGGCCTTCGAAGGATTTTGTTGACCGGCCATATATAACCGACATGTAGTTAATAGTGCTGTGATGAAAATTGAATGGATTTGAGGAGTAATCACCGTTGAAGGTTTTATTTGCTTTATTTTCGCTGTATAGTTAACACATGGTTTACTTCAGTCCTTGTAACAGGGTATTTTGTTGCCGTTGTTTCTAAAGCGTTATCGTGTGCAATTAGAATGGTGGGGTTGATACGTATACGTCTCGCCAGTAAACTAATTTGCGTCTTGTAAGTTGAAACGTGTGTCGCCATTAGACTAAAGGTGTCTCTTGATCGTACAAATTTAGCCTTTAACTCAACACCACTTATGAGAAACTTTTCTTGATTTAACAAATCCGAGTGCACGTTACCAATCATCTCAATCTGCCCAGCTGTACCATTGTGCCATAAGGTACAACCTTGATGTGAACTCTTGCCCTCCCTTCCATAATTTGGTAACGTCTCGGTATATGAGCGGTAGGTGTAGGTGTTGTTTGGTTGTAACATCATCTTCTGATTTAAGTAAACCTCCACTTGTGAGAAAAGCGAATGCACCCAATTGTTTACCGGCGCTACAATATTTGTGTAACTGCTGTATCGCCTTGCTTTGGAACTTTAGCTGTAATGTACACCATGGTCTTACTTAAGTCTAAGTAATCGTTTTCATTTTCGGGTACTACAAACTCTATTGGGTCGTCATCACTAAGAGCTGATGAGGGCTTGTAAAATATCCATTCACCACTCTCGATACTTGTCTGCGTCGACGGTAAAGCGAACAAATCCAATTCGGACTTGACGCATTCACATAATTGGACATGTAGAAAAGCCATTATTATTATCTCGAAAATATATTGTCGTAAGTAGGTTTCTTCCTCTTAGCAACAGCAGCTCTCGGTAGTGACTGGTTATTATTTGCCAGACGTACTCTTTTATAGCCCGAACCTTCTATCATTTTATCGATCTTGTCATCGGTGTTACGCTTAAGATTTCTACGATTCCTCTATGACTTCACCAAGAATATTGGCACCCGTTCTAAGAACTTCTTTTCCAATAGCCTTTGCACCAGACTTAAATAACGGTGTTATATTTCTAAATATACCACATAACCAGCTTCCTATTCCGTGACCATGTTGATATGGTGCGCCTCTGTAAATGGAGCCGATACCGCTACCATCCTGATTAATATAATATTGCTGATAAGGGCAAACCATTATTGTACTTTCTTAAAGCGTAGCTTTAGGCCCGACGTCCCAAACTCGAATGGCATTGCTGCACCAGTATGTGTTTTTGTATTATTCTCCATGTTTTCCCGTGTCATCACTGGGATGTAGTGTGCAGGCGAGAAAACCACATCTTTATGACTCCCGTAAGCAAAGTTTTCTGAAGTAATGTTTATTATACGCGTAAGCGGAGATAAAACATCACCCACAATTCGTGGTTCAACGATGTCGCAATAAACAAACATCTGCGTTGGTAATCCTATAATATACTAGCGGGGTGCGGGGGTATTGGCTCCATAGCTATGTTTTGATACGGTCCATAATCTAACTGTAAGGCTAAACGTTGTGAGAATCCGAATAGCCAGAGGGAGGTTTTTAATTTCGTAGTGCACGTTTAGTTAGATTATCGTATTCGATAGATAGCAATTTACTTATTAGCCCGTGGTTATTTAGCTAATTGGAAATTTCTTCTATGCTGGCATAATTCCCCGAAGTTAAACGTAACACATACCAGCCGTCCTTAATATAAATGTTTTTCTTGTCGTCGTGTTGAAAATTTGGTGCGGCCTTTTTTAATATAGTCTCTAACACATCCTCTACTCCTGCAGGTGGATCAATTATATAATAAATTAAATTGTCTGTCGCACTTACAGCGGCAAAAAAAACAAGGGTACTGAATATCCGATATGCCTACAATCCATAACCCTGTTAACCTTATTCGTTTTGGCAGTTGTGTAATAAAACTTGACGTCATACTGTCAGGAAAATACGCCACAGAACTATTACTCAATAAGGTAAGATAAAACTCCATTTTTATATATCTCACAGTTGCGAACTATTAAATTTGTCACTGTATCCACACCACTTGACCAGGTATTGTTTATGTCGTCCGCGGCTATAACCTTATCGACTTTGAATAGGGTGTCTTTATCAACCCTAACAACTTACAATTCCTCCTCGTAAAAGGTACCCACACAAGGATTGTTATTAAGATCGCTTATGCGGTAAATTGGCGGTCTTCTTTTTATCACTGCACCACTTGTAAAACTTCCTCACTCCAATTCGTTTGGTATCCCTTCTCAACAGGTTATTCCACACTTCCAAAATGTTTTCATCGTTTATATCCGCAGGGGCCACACACTTCATCCGTCTGTAGATTTGCCGGTGTATTGTCACACTCCTTAAAAGTATCGGTGAATGCTTCAATTACAGATACGACTGTTTTCGTTTTAAGAGTTCTCGCCCAAGCCCTCTTGCAAAACATATCAATAACCGTTACTATGTAATTGTAGGCACCCTTGTGTTTACTTAAAGTTCGCATATCACAAAGATCCGCTCGCCACAACTCGTAAATGTTGCTCACAATATACCTATTGCGCGGAAACCTTTTTCTGATTGGTTTATACACCGTATAAGCTTCCTGAGCCTGCAGCCAATTTTTCACTTCACCATATCTACCTTTTACAGTGTTATCTAAATGTGTTATACCCGAAAACCCTGTCGGATTCGAGGTATCATAGTATACAGCATCCATGTTATGTTCGCCACGTATCCTAATCTAGTGAAAGTCTTCTTCGAGAGGATCTTCTCGGGGTTTCCCGCGATTCACCATAAGCATCGTAATTCTCACCTATAGTCGTAAGGGTCCATTTAATGTTAGGTGATACAGTAGCGCTATCATGTCCTTGAGTATTTCCGACAAACTGTCCTGGTATATTTATCTTTTTAATGTACGTCGCAAACTGTCGCCAACCATGTGGTTTTGTAGTTTTTCGTTGTCTTAAGGTTTTGTGAACCAGATCGATAATGTTGGAGTGAGGGATGATCTCGTTTTTTATTGTGGCGGTACTCCCTTTTATCCCAAAATACATCACCGTCCGTATTCGGGATACGCAAGAAAGCCTCACCTTTCTTCCTATATGAAATCTGTAATATCATCACACTTGGGTTTCTATGATGACAACCCTTTGTACAAATATCAACCACCGAACCGTTAGTTTTGCGCATTAGATCGTCAATTATTATTAAGATCAGTTTTTCACCGTCAAACTGCTCCATGTCAGGTAAACCCATCTGATATTTCACTGAGAGATCTTTTAGCCCTGCACGAGTCGCACCTATTTCTAAGACATGAGAGGTCGTTGCGGAGTGATACTCCGCAATATAATATAAGAGTATTTTAAGTCCAATTGAGCTGAAATTCGGTAAACAGACGTATGACAATAAATGAATCAATTATTACTTTTTAGTAATTGCTTAAAAAAAAATTCAAAATTTTCTAGTTTATTAATTATGAATGATATAAAATTAACATAAAAACTCTAAAGCATAATAACTATTTTAGGATACCGAATTAATAATGTTTAATGTTCCCAAGAAGCGTTTGAAGAACAGTCAGCACAAATGATTGACGAATGTTCAAGACATAAAAAAGAATTACATTTTATACAATAAAATCGCGTTGGTCGATTTTTCTTCCTGTCACATCTACTACATCGTCCTCGACGTTCTTCCATTTCTTCCGCGTATCAGGAACCCGAATATCTAGAATTTCGCGAATACCATATTTCATGGTATTTGGAATGTTGGAATTTTGAAGTCGAGCTTTCAGGTGATCTTTCACAAGAGCGAATGAAAGTTGCTGCAAGAAGTCTCTACGACACGTCTTTGAGTCGACATTATTTGCAGTGTAAATTGCGAATGAGCTGATACCACCAACATTCAGTAAGGAATAGAAAATCACCATCGTCCATCTTCTCGTGTTTCGAGCACAATTATATACTGAACAAAGTTTGTCAACCATATCGACTCCTCCCTTGGTTTTATTATAAAGGGTGATCATGTCGGGCTTACCGGTTTCTTCATCCAAATCATCATCGAAATGTAGGCTTGAAATCACCAAGACATTTTTCTTTGGTTTTGGTATAAATGAAACTAATCTACATTCCTTATGAAAAGCAAACATGGAAGATTTTGCAGGACGATTAAGTGGCGCAGTGAAAAGAGGAGGAAGTTCTATTTTATTCTTTCTCATAGTTCCTACAACAGTGAGTCTAAAATTGTTCTTCAAATTTTTTATCAGCTCCATGCTTGAGAACCAGTTATCCACTGTCAGGTTTCTGCCTGTTCCCTAGATTGGTTCACAAAGTCTTTCGACAACTGCAGTAGGAGAATTGCTAATAGCTCCATACGGTCCTTCTGGCTGTTTACCCACGTATACTTCTAAATTACACGTGTAATATGTTTTAGAATCGGAAAGAGCAAGTATCTTTATTCCGTATTTGTTGGGTTTCGTAGGAATATATTGACGAAAACCGCAGCGTCCCCTGAATGCTTTGAGTTTCTCATCAATGGTTACATATTCGAACGGTGTGTACGCAGTCTTACATTTGCCCACAAAATCATCAAATAGATCTCGAATTGGTGCAAGTTTATCACTTGCTCTTCTCTGGTCACGTGTTAGATGATCATCAAATCTAATCTGCCTAATCAAAAATTTGAAACGGGATATTGATAAGGTTAGTCTAAATACTTCAATCCCAGTGCCATCTTTCTTCCATGGGTTTTCTGAATTCATACGAGCGCACTTTCTAATACCCGCCAAATAGATCAGTCCTAAAAAAGCTTTTAGTTCGACTATATCAGTGAATTTTGCATCTCGTTCACGTAAATAATTGTCTCTCACCGAAGCAATCTTCTTATTAGTATTTTGCACAATATACTGCAGCATATCATCAGAGAAAAAGTAACTCCAAATTTCCATAGGATCTTTCAAATTTTTTGTACTTGATTTGGGTCCTGGAAAATGTGTTACCAAATTTACTGAACAGGTTCTTACTTTTTTAGAAGGAACATGTTTCCCCCATTTTGTGATTCCATCTTTTCCTAAATAAAAAGTTTCGAATTCTTCAATTGCGCTTTAGTTATTTGACTCATCATCGGAGATTTCTTGTTCTGTGTCCGTATCCAGAATTTCGGTATTCTCAATATCTTCTTCATTTTGTTCTTCATCATCTTCAAATTCAGCCTCTAGATTTGAGTCAGAATTTAAACATTCTTCCATCAGACGCTGCATACGTTCTTGTTCTTTTTCATAATTCATATTAACTGAAATAACACAATTTGTTTAATTTTAGGGATTTGCAGTTGTAACAATTTGATATGGAAATCAAACAAATATTAACATATTCAACAAAATAACCTGAATATCGTGATAGATAAATCATATACTTACAATATAATCGCATAAATTCTTCCACAAAAAAAACACATAAACGCTTGCTGCGGATTAACACTCCGCACTGCCAGATATATTTGAAATGAGTAAACTCAGTGAATAAGCGGTATGAACTAATAAATTTACTCTCTATTAACGGAAGGTACCTAGAGTTGGACGGCCTATAGAATCGTAATAACCGAAATATCACGATTATCAATCAGTTGCGGCGTGAGAATCCGCGCGCGACCTCTGCAAGGTTAATAACGGTTGCCACTCGTTGTAGAGCCAGATAAATTAACGATAAAATACGATTTCCCACAACCCGATGGCCCCGCTACTATTGCTGAAAAAGGATGCTTAAACTGATCCTCCATATCGAGTTGTGTAACGATACTAAAGGGTACTCTGTCATCATTCTGGTTTAAACACTAGATGAAAAAATCTGCTATCACCGGCATATTCTACTTTATCATGCTTTCTTTTAATATCAAAAACGAGATTTGTTTTATACCATGTAAACATCGAAAATTGACAATGAAGATCGCTTTATTTACTTTTTTAATATCAAAATGATCCTATTGTTTTCTTTTTAAACATTTACTAAAATCCAACACGTGTTTTAAAAACCATGCATTAACAGTAATAGTTATAAATTTGATGTATCTCTAATGATAATACATAATTAGGTACTTAATTACCTGTTTTATTTTAAAATATTTTTTTGTATGTGTACTGTTGAATGCTGACCTTTATAATCTCAAGGAGGAATGTGTGTGTGTGTGTGTGTGTGTGTGTGTTGCGTGTGCGTGTGCGTGTGCGTGTGCGCGTGCATGTGCGCGTGCGCGTGCGAGTGTGTGCGTTGTGCGTTGTGCGTGTGCGTGAGGTTATTTCCGTTAAGACACTGCCTGTATGTAAAATAGAATAATAGTCTAATCCTGAGTTTGGTTATATTTGTTTGTTTGTTATTGTATAGGCATTTTTCACTTGTTCAACTGTAAAATATATTTTTATCATTGTTTGCGAAACGTGACAAGAGTGTTACACTCTAATTTGATGTCGTTTTTTGAAGACTGTTTTTCTTGCACGCTGTAAGTTAAATCAGACTGTTGTTTTGTTTGAATTGAGAGCTGGTTTTGCATGATAAGTTAAATCTATCAATTTGGTATTTTTGAATTATGGTTGGTTTTAGCAAGCTGTAAGTTAGTCCAATCAGTATTTTTGAACTGTAAGCTGATTTTCGCAAGCTGTAAGTTATGATTTGATTGAATGAGATTTATTTGGTTGATTGATTGAGATTGATCTGATTGTTTGATTTGATTGAGCGTGATTTTTTTGAGATTGATCTGTTTAATTGATTTGATTAATTGATTTCTTTGTTTCTTATACCTGTCTTACAAGGTAGCATTAGCCCCCCTTATTAGAAAATTTTAAATTTCCCGCTGAACCGATTTTGGTTCTGACCTTGGATAGCCCTAGGTCAACTCCAAGGGCAGGCCCAAGGACAACTCCAATGCCAGGCCCCAAGGGCAAGGTCAAGGTCAATCCATGCCCACCACGTGGTCGTCAAACTCGACCCCAAGGCCAGGCACGAGGTCAATCCTCAAGGTCAAATTACGTCCTCCACGTGAGCGTCATGGTCAAAAGTGAAAGTGGGCGTGGCATATGATGTCACAAAAAAGTTGGGGGGATGTGCCTTACTACTACTACTGCACTTTATAAATGCACTAAATCACATTTTATCAATATCTCGAAAACTGCCAAAAGATCTTTATTAAGAGTTATTTGTTTCACTAATACAAAATGACAGTTTTCGGGACGAGGAAGGAAGTTGCTGAACGACGCAAAACGGTGTCCAAGGGTGGGTTGATTGACACAATCAGTGTAGTAACATTTAGCAATTTGTTTTATGGTGTTTCGCCTCAAAAAATGTCATTCTTACCCCTATTATTACGTCTTACTAGATTTTAAAAACACGAATAACACGAAATGGAGGCCTTAGGAATTATACATCAACTATGTACCTGTAAAGCTTCACCGAATAGAAGTAGTAGCATAGCATGTATAATGAAAGGATCCAGATAAAGAACGTTTCCAGACGAAATAATTAGTAGTGGGTACCCAGTTGGATAAAATGTAATTCTTTTTACCTTGTCACCTTTGAAACGTTTGAAGATAAATATTATTGTCTTATTATTTTAACATTGTTTAATTGCACTTTTTACATCTTCATTGTATTTCGTTTTGACAATATATTGCCCTGTTAATGGAAAAAAACAATTTAGAATTCATAACACTATACATCAGCAATGTGGAGGATTAAAACACTATTGATTATGCACAAAAATTTGAGACTAATATGACCAAGTATCTGGAGACTTTCTGTCTTTTGTATTTCATTCATGCATACTTAAATATGTGATTTCATAAATAATAATAAAAAACCTATATTCGGATTTATTATGAACTGATATGGTTACATCAAAACGATTAAACATTTGGCTAATTTTTGTGTTTTTCGGATATAAATTGGGAATTTTTGCGAAATGGGACAGATAACAAACACGTTTGGTTCAGCATTCATACGAGAATTGTGTTCGCGGAGTGTGAGCTTTAATTAGTATGGGATAATTTACAAGGTGGTACAAAGGACACGAAATGGTGTTATCATGAATCTTGCAAAAATCTACGTTTGGATTTCCGACAACTACTACACGCTTTTCTAATTGAGACGGTATACCTGTTGCTTGCGAAACTGTTCATAAAACCTTCTTACGAAGTGGTTACCAATCGACAAAAACCAGGAAGGTACCATCGATAACTGAAGACCAAACTCAACGAAAACTTCAATTTCCCTAGTCTTCCATGATGATGACTTTGAAAATATGTTCATAACAAGTGAGGCTTGTTTCTAGCTAGGTGATAATAGTAGTGTATATATAATAGTTCTACTAAATCGTTCATTGTAAAACAAGAGTGGAAGGCAAAATGGGTTAATGCTGCTAAATAAAGAAAAACACCTCTCGACATCCACTGTATTCTAGTAAATGTAAATTACACCTAACCTGTGAAATGGGTACGCAACAAGATGGCAAACGAAAACCTAATTAAAAGATAAAGATCATTTCGAAACTAAACTACCTAGATGTGCGTGAAAAGGATGACATTAGCGACGTTGTATGTAGTGTAGGTGAATTTTGTTCTTGTATTAAAATTTATCATATTTAACCCCACATCCCATATGTGGGGTGTAACAAACCCCCACTGAACTAAAAAGTACTACGTTTTAACACGTTGACAGCCACGGCAATTTTCAGAAATCTGGTCTAAAATGACAATTTCATTTAATCACAATATATTATTAAAAACTCTAATTATAGTGCATAGTTATCATCAAAAAGCATAAAAAATGTGTTTTTTTAGAAAAAAAAGGTCTTACGAATTATCTCGTAGTTGGCTTCTGTAACAGAAATCTCTTCGCGGAAGCCAACTACGAGTTAATTCGTACGCAGACACGCTCAGACAAGCTTCGACCTGTCGCTTCGCTAAAGCCGAATCATAGATACGCCTCCGTATTCGTCAGTAGTATCTCAGAAGTTGTCGAGTGCATCACGTTTACGTCTTTCTTGAGTGTTTTGTTTCATACTTATTATTATAATTAAATTATCAAGAACCCAATATGGATAGGAAAAGACTACTAACTCAAAAAGAACTTGAGTATTACGCAAATGTAAGTGATTCAGAATTTGACTGGAGTTTTGACGAGGATGGTAACGACAGTAGCGATTATGAACCTTCTGAGAATTCAAATGATAGTGAAGATGAAGTCGTCTCCAAACCTGAAGTTGATCCTGAACCTAAAGTTGATCCCGAACCTGAAGATAATGACGATGATTCCCAAGCAACAACATCAAATGCGAATGATAATTTGTGGACAGAAATTCAACAAAATCCTGAATTATTTATTTTCCAAGAAAATGTTGGTATGAAATTAGATACGTCAAATTTTACAGTACAAACGCTGGTGGACTTATTTTTTCGGATGAGTTTCTTGCATTACTGGTGGAACAAACTAATTTGTATGCTGCGCAAGAAATTGAACAACGCAAAGCAATAAAAAAATCTAACAGGGTATCAAAGTGGCAAGACGTGAGTGCTGCAGAGATGAAAGTTTTTATTGGACTTTTGTTGCAAATGGGACCTTGTAGTTTTCCATCAATCGAACATTACTGGAGCACAAACAAGCTATACAATGTAAACTTTTGGCGCTCACATATAAGTCGAAATCGATTCCATGTGTTACTTCGTTATTTTCATTTCGTTGATAACTCAATACCATCTGCCGACAGATTATACAAGGTGAGACCAATACTAAATCACTTCAATAATATTATGAGTGTAAACTATGCACCAGATAAAAATATTTGTATTGACGAATCCATGATGCTATGGCGGGGAGGATTGTGTTTCCGCCAGTACATAAAAAATAAAAAACTTAAATATGGTATCAAACTGTATGAACTATGTGAGTCCGACGGTCTTGTAATGAAAATAAAGATTTACAGCGGAAAATCTGAGGAAACTGACAATAATGTAGGTCACACTGCTGACGTTGTTTTACATTTACTTGAGGACTATCTTGATAAAGGATACACGGTTTACATGGACAATGTTTATAATTCTGTTACTCTTACAAAACTGCTAAATACACGAAAAACTTATGTGTGTGGAACCCTACGAAATAACAGAAAAGGAAACCCCAGAGATGTAGTAAATCGTAAACTGAAAAAAGGGGAGTGCATTTGGCAGCAAAATGGTCCTGTTACTGTATGCAAATGGAAAGACAAACGAGATGTCCTTAGCATTTCAAACATGTATGCTGTTGAAATGGTAGAGGTGGCCAACCGCAATGGAAACATTTCTATAAAACGGAATATAATTCGAGATTACAATAATGGAATGTCTGGCATTGACCAATCAGATCAAATGCTTTCGTACTACTCATCTCTAAGAAAAACTATTAGATGGCCCAAAAAGGTTTCACTACGTATTACTACATATTATATATATATTATATATATATATATATATATATATACACAGGGTGTTTCATTAAGGCTGGCCACCGGCCATATTTCAGAAACTAGTGAACATAAAAAGTGGAGAAAAAAAATTCATTATAAAAGTCGCCACGAGAAAATCCTGGAAATTATTTTTAAGTTCCGTAATTCATAGCAAGGGGGCGCAATTGAAAATTAAAAAATAAAATTATAAATTTCTCCGAAAATTCCCACATTAAGGCATACCTTTGGTAACATCGTTAGAAAGCTTAGACAATTCTGCATCATTTTGGTCTAAGGCTCATTGGCGTACCGACCTTAATAAGAGTGGGGAAGCTATTGAATGTGTAATCATTTAAATCGCTGTTATTTTTAAACGACTTATCCGATTGTAGTAAACCTAGGCTTGTTTAGAAGAAAAGGTAAGTACTTTTAACTGTCGCATCCATTGGTACGCGATAGCTCATAATAAAATTGTTAGAGGGCGCAATTTGTAATAATACCAGTATTTTGATTTTATTCAGAAAAATTAAATCATACGGTATAATTATGACATCATAAGCGGAAAGTAGCTTAAATTTGTAACAAAAACGTAAATAACGCAATTTGATATCTTTATTTGTTCCAGAGTTATGGCGAAAAGAAGACTTTTTAACCGTTTAATTTAATAATTGATTGTTGCTATGGTTTCTTAAGGTGTATAGGTTGGATTAGTAATGAGGAATCTGCATTTATCATAGTCTGTGCCTCCCTTCACACTCTATCTAGGCTTAGGACTAGTCCAAACTAAGCAAATTGCAAAATTTGGAGCGTGTTTAGAGGCCAACGGGCCATAACAACGATATCAAAGTAATGATTGATTTTTGTTTAAGAAACTTTTTAATAGAATGGTAAAAAATCATGAACAACTGTTAAAAAACAAGTGAAAAGCTATAAATGTTCAAATTGACGGCCGTTTTGTAAAATACAACTATTAATTCTTCTTCTTGTACTGGAAGCAGCTGTTTCGATTTCGTCTCGTGGAATCGAATTTATTGCAATTTCAATTCGGTGAATCGTGTCCTCTCGGGTGGTTGGTCCCGTTTCGTAAACAATATCTTTTATTCTTCCCCACAAGTAGAAATCTAATACAGTTAAATCCGGGGATCTAGGTGGCCACGGAAACAAACTACCCCTTCCCATCCAGCGATTTGGGTATCTAACATTTAAGAAATCACGGACTCTTCGGGAATAGTGTGAAGGACATCCATCATGTTGATACCACAGGGATGCTCTCACGTGAAGGGGAATGTCTTCTAAAAGATTGGTCAAGTCATTTTGTAAAAAGTTTAAATAAGATTCACCATTTAGGTGTCCATGAAAACAAATGGTCCGATAATTCTGTCACCTAAAACACCACACCACAAATTTACACTCCATCTGTTTTGGTGATCCACTTCGCGCATCCAGTGAGGATTTGTTTGCGACCAATAATGCATATTGTGCAAATTAACTCTGCCGCAGCTAGTAAAAGTAGCCTCATCGGTCCATAAAACTTTGGAAAGGAATCGAAGATTTTCACTACACATGTCTCTCAGCCAATAGCAATAGTCGAGCCGCCTGTCAAAATCAGTGTCTGATAAAGCCTGGTGTAAAACTAAATGATAAGGATGCAGCTTAAAATCCCTTAAAATTCTGAACACAGAAGCAACACTTACACCTAGTTCTGTGGAAATCTCCCTGATGCTTACGTGAGGCTCCGATTCTACGTACGCAAGAACATTAATACTATTGTCTTCATTTCTTATGCGACGTCTTCTGACAGGAAGTGGAATACGTCGTACATTTCCTGTTTGTCTTAAACGTGTTGCCATTCGCCGAAACACTTTTCTAGTGTAGTGCCTTCGATCAGGATATCTGATAGCGTATTGTCGTTCCGCAATAGCTGCATTTTGAAAACATTCATAATACACGGCAAGCATGTCGTAAGCCTCGGCATTGGTATACGACATTTTGAAGGATAGCACTAATTTCTGATAAGGTACAATGAAACCCAAAACTAATGAAGGAAAAATTTTTACAACACAACATCAATCAAAATTAAGTAAGTTGACAACTTTTTCAATTTATTTACCTCCATGGAAACGAGCCGACTTTGTTCCGCAGCAAATTAGATTATTATTTTAAAACACACCACATTAGAATTATGCCTTAGAAGTTTTATATGATGTTATAAACATACAGAAGAAGAATTAATAGTTGTTTTTTACAAAACGGCCGTCAATTTGAACATTTATAGATTTTCACTAGTTTTTTAACAGTTGTTCATGATATTCTATTGAAAAGTTTTTTAAACAAAAATCAATCATTACTTTGATATCGTTGTTATGGCCCGTTGGCCTCTAAACACGATCCAAATTTTGCAATTTGCTTAGTTTGGACTAGTCCTAAGCCTAGATAGAGTGTGAAGGAGGCACATATATATATATATATATATATATATATATATATATATATATATATATATATATATATATATATATATATATATATAACAATGCTCACAAACTTTTTCAAAGAGTAACTTCTTCTAAAATAAAACTGATAAAGTTCAGAGAAGAATTCGTCGTCGCGTTGATTGGAGAAGAGATTTAACCAGTTTTGAAGAAAATTAGATTGCAAGAGTTCTATTATTTAGAGAGTCTACCACCTACCGAAAAAAAAACAGCGTCCGACAAAGCCATGTCGTATATGTACCCAAGCAAAAAAACGCCGAGAAACGCGTTATTTCTGTCCAGCCTGTAAAGCGAAACCAGCCCTTTGTGTGGAAGATTGTTTTAAGAAGTTTCGCAAACAATAAAATATTATTTTTTTTCTTGAATTTGAATTAATTTTTATAATTATACTTTTTGTTTGTTTTTTAATGAATTTTCTGTTCATGTAAGCCAACATTGATTTTTTGTTATTTTCCGAGAAGCCATTTATCGATATTAGCACTGATACACTACGAGTTTAATCGTAGCTGCACAAAAATGGCAAGTAAACACAGGACGAGATAACTAGTAGTTGGCGTCCTAGAAAAGAACGCAATCTACGAGTTATCTCGTAGTTGGCAGTCAACGTGTTAAAGAACCGCGAAGCTGCATAAATGTTAGTCTGGTTACCTTTCGGAAATAGTCGATTCTTTCATCGTATGAAACCTTTTTGATGACAGTTCGTCACAGTTGCTGTTAGCGAATAGTTTATTTCACCTTGGGTCTATCAAATGCCACATATTTGATCGAGTTACAAAATACGATCATTATGTATTCTGATTTATATCAAAGTTTAGGATTTATTACTTGTGATTTTGAGATACCTTTCTTTCTCGCCTGTCTGACATACATTCTTTGACTTTTGAAATCGTTCGGTTAATCATGAGAGATTATAAAAAAGAAATGCGTCGCCTTCAGTGATATCCACAATTTGAACAAAAAAATACTGATTTTGAAAATGAGCATTACCTTATTAACCCTACGGAAGTTGCAAGTGCTATGGAAAACATGGATGACAATGATGTCAAAGTATGTTTGAAATAACGCAAGATCAAGATAAGTATTTTTTAGGTAAGAAGAGAACTAAGTGAAGAAGAAATTATTATAACAAAACTGTGAAAACCCAAAGTAAGAATAGCGTCACTAAACTGCCTGGAGTCAAGAAATCTAATAGAGATAAAACAGTCCCTTTCAGTGTTTTCTCACATTCATCAATCAAGACATGTTAGATTATATTGTGAGGTGGACGAACCAATGAATTGAGGAATGAAAGAAGTCTTCTTATTATCCACCTACAAAGAATATAGAATTGAAAGCTGTATTCGGACTACTTTATTTAGCAGGATATTGCAGAAGTTACTGTTTACTGAAGGATTTTTAGAATACTGACGGGACTGGTGTTGAGATATTTCGAGTAACTATGGTACGAAGACGGTTCGCATTTTTACTCACATGTTTAAGATTTGAGAACAAAGAAAATCGCGTACAAATACGTGAAATTGACAAGCTGGCGCCCATTAGAACGATAATAGAAAAAAACCGCTGCAAATTGTATTAATACTTCCATCAAAAATTTGTTTTTTTGTAAATAACTCGAAAACGGTTAACTTTACAAAAAAATTACAAGAATGATTTTCGATCAGAAATTTTCTATCTAATACAAAATTTTTAAAACATCGTGTGGACGGGTTCCAAAATGGAGTTTTTTGGAAATATTTCGAAAATGACAAAATCTTCGAAAAAATTGCAAAAACACCCTTTATGAGAAATGTTATTTCCTATCTAATGGTATTTTCAACATTTGCATATGTTCCGGAGATATTTAGGAAAAACCGGTTTTTTAAAGTGACGGTTTTTTGCTAATATCTTGTAAACCATTTATTGTACAAAAAATTTATAGGGACAAAAAATGCTCACAATTATATTACTAATCACATATTAAAAGCAAAAAAATCTAAAAAAATAAAAATTTGCAATTTTACCCCTTTCCCCATTCCTCACTAACCCCAAAACAATCAGTCGCTTTGGGTAGTTGTTATCTATATGTGTTTCAAGTTGATATGTTAAGTCCGTCGAAAGTTATAGAGTACGCACACACAGACAAGATTTTTTTGCTCAAATTTCGTTTTTGGACGTTTTCGAACATTTTAAAGCGACTGAGCAAATTTTTGAAATTTTTTTTAGCGATACAGTACTTCACGGAGAATTGCGAAAATGCTTATTCAACTGGTCAATATTGGCTGTTGACGAAAAATTTGTGGCTTTTAGAAGCAGATGTCTATTTCGGCAAGACAAGCCGAATAAGCCGGCCAAGTAGGGCATCAAAGTTCAAGCCTTGGTAGGCGATCGGACTCATTATTTGACAAACATGGAGGTCTACGTGGGCAAGCAACCTAATAGTCCGTATACTGTGAGTAAGAGTCCTACTGATATTTTTTTATATAATTTACTTTACAATCTGTCTTAAGACATTTAGTAAATTTGCTGGCTACTATAATAGAAAAATAACACGCTAGAAGTGATCCACTGATTACTTATTTAAACAACTAATACAATTTTAACTTATGCAAATAACATAATTACAACAAACAGTGTAGAACAAGCCTGAGATATGGAACTACTATTCAAATCGATGTGGTAGGTCAGAGGGTTTGAACCTTTTAAGCTGTCGTGGGTTGTCGTCTTCATCGAACAAACATTCTGCAAGTCTGTTTAGATGCGCACTAATTCTGTCATGATGTCTTGCACTACATTTATGTATTGTTTTACTAACAGTATTTACACCAAGGCCATTAATAATAACATTGTTTGGCACGTACCAAGGCTTCTTCACACTTTTGATTGACACCTTTTTAGGATGTTAACGCTTGAGGTACAAACTGTTCCCCATAGTTGAACCCCACAAGTCCACACCGGCTTGATAAGGGTTTTATAAAGGAGGATATTGTTTTCTATTGATAGCTGTGAATGCCTTCCTAGTAATCAGTCCGTTTTGTGAACTTGTAGGTCAAGTTGCATTCTTTTCTTCCAGATATGTTCTCTCCATGATAACCTTCTGTATAAGTGGAATATTAGATATTTGGATGTGTTAGCATGTAGTATTTGTTGGCCATTCAGCTCCACCGGAGGATAGGTTTTACTTCTTAGTGCAAAAGTTACGTGAACTGATTTGGAATTATTTATTTTAATGCGCCATTTCTTTAGCCAGGTCTTGAGTTGGCGTAAGTACATTTAGAGAAGTTGAGATGCTACAGTTGGGCTAGGATGGAATGTGAGTATGGCTGTAAAGTCGGAAAATGTTGCTAGCGTCGTTTGGTTAGTAATTGGTAAATATGACGTGTACATAATATATAGTATGGGTCCAAGAACACCTCCTTGGGGAACTCCAGAATTTATTTGATACAAGCGCATGATGGTTTCACCATATTTAACTATTGGCAAGACACGATCGTAGTAAAAGGTAAATATCGGGTGGTAGTTTATTTATTAAAGCAATCCGACTTGCCACACCTTGTCGAATTACGTGTAGGAATGCTGCATAGCAGTATATTTTTTGCTCAAAGATTTTAGTTACTGTGTCTGTTACACGATAAATGTGCTCTATTGTGGCATGATGTTCACCAAATCCAAATTGATGCTCTGGTATCAAGCTGTTTTCAAATATTATCGGTCCTATTCGTTTCTTAAAAACCTTTGGTAGAACCGGTAATAAGCTTATCGCCTGTATGGGATGATCTCTTCCTTGGGTTTTCCTGGTTTAGGCATTAAAATAATTGTGGCTACTTTCCATTGATCAGGAAAGTGCCCCAATCTTACTACAGCATTGAATAGGTAGGCGATAAATCTAAAGCAACTTTCTGGTAGTTCTTTCAGCATTTTCCCCATAATTAATTCATAACTAGGAGCTTTTCTGGGGTTTAAGTTTTTCAAGATTGCCTGTCTGACTTCGCTAATTTACAATTTTTTGCATGACATGCTCATTTGGAAGGGAACTTAAAGTTGTTGTATTTCATTTTCTTCTTCTATGGAAATTTCAGATTCAAATTGTGTAAATACCTTTGACAATTGTGTTGCAAATGCTGTCGCTTTTTTGGCATTATTTCTGGCCCATTTATTACCTTCAATGTGTATGGATGAAACATGTTGGAGATGCTTTAGTTTTCTGGCGGCTTTTCAGATGGAGCGCTCAGAATCAGAATTTTATTCAAATCTGTTGGTCAATATGTCGGTTCACCTGTTGACAGAACATGTAAATGATTTACACAGATAGCTTTGTTGAGTTCCCTGCCTTTGGTGGTAATCAATCTGCAGCCCCATATCTCGTTTTTAGAGTCTCAGCCTGCTATAAATCGATTTCCTAGTGTTTGAAAGTAGTCTTCAAAGTCTGTTGTTTGCTTATTATTATATCTCAGGAGACAGTAAACTGTAGAGACAGTTAAGGGTCTTCTCTGACCTTCTACTACCATCGAACTGGCTTGAACGTTTTCGTGATCATATTTTGGAAGTTCGTGGTGTCTAAGGGAACTTTTAACTGTAACTGCTGTACCGGCATGAGCGCCTCCATGCGGGTGCTGTGTAGAGTAGATTCTGTAGCGTGGGATATGTATATAACTGTGTTCAGTGAAGCATGCTTGTAATATCAGCATAATATCAATACATTGATTATTGATGAAGGATACAAGTTCTTGTTTATGTTATGTGAGGCCGTTAGCGTTCCAACTAGAGTTGTTAATAAGTTTAGCATTGTACCCATTTGCTCCATAACGTTTTGAGCATGGTCTTTAGTTCTTTCATGTCGTTCGAGTTGCCGGTACTGCTTATTAGTTGTAATGGGGTTATGTTATCGTTTTGATTATGGCCTTTTAGTGCATTTGCGAAGTTGGTGTTATTGTGAGATATTTGATGTATTGCCTGTAGTGGTATTTGGCGCGTATTTTCCGATTGTTTCTTCCTTAAAGTAGGCTACGTTCTTTGTTTCAGGTCCCTATAAACCTGGCAGTCTATGTAGTTTTCAGGATGGTTCCCATTGCAATTAACACATTGAACGTCATTGGTTTCCTATACTCGTTGACATTTAAGCGCAGGATGATTACGCATCTTGCTGTTCTGTGGCAAAAATTTGTTGTGTGTCCAAAGCGTTGGCATTTAGCACACTGTGGAAGTTTGCGTTTTACTGTGCCTGAGGATGTGGTAGTTATTGTTAACTTATTAAATTCCCACTGCTATTGTGGAACCGCTCGTCATTCCATATGATGCTACCCACAGGAACATCAACTGTGACAATTAGTACACAAGCTATGACTTGTTTGAAAAAAATCATGGTCTAACTGGAGTCGGTAGAATCCGAAAGAATAAATGGGAAATCCCTAACAAGTTTTTGAACGTACGCAGTCGATAAAGCGTTTTTGGCCTCACTATCGTATCGTACGATCTGAAAAAACATAAGGTTTTCTGCTTTTGTCATGCATGATGACATTGTTGATGATTCCCAATGCAAACAACTCCAGATAATTTCATTTTAGAATTTAGTAGAAGGAGGAGTGGGTACAGTTGAATTGTTCGCAACATACAAAGTATCTTGAAATTGCTGATGAAGGCCTCTCAGATTGTTTTTTTTAAATGATGAATGCTGCCAGTATCAATTCCTAAATAATTCATCGTGAAAATAATGACGGATTAATTCTGAGAAGAAAAAAAATTCTCACAAAATTAGGATTTTTTATAAAGTTCGATCTTTTGTTCATTACCAACTGCAAAATTGCCAAATAGAAGGTTTTCTGACAAAAGAAAATCATTGTGGGACAAAAAGTGGATCAGGAATTCCATGCGAGAATTTTTATAAAAAAAAGTAATGAGGGTATGTGGCGCTCCACATGTTGGAATGCTAAATATTTTCACATGTCAGGTACTGTGTTAATTTGTTTTATGTAGCAATTGCCTGATATGTATGGCGGAAGATAACCAACAGAATCAAAATAATGTGGAAATCTAGTAATGTCTCGTACGCACGCACACGCACCCAATTTTTAGACTCTCAAATCAAAACTTTTTCAAATATTTTCATAGAAATGGTATTCTCATCTATACAAAAAAAAATTGTAATGCATGATAAAGCATGCCTAAAGCAAACGTGTCTCCTTACCCACAACACAACCTTCAGACACGGTTGCGGATGCGCTTGTATTTCTTTTTAATACTGTTTTTTGTTTTCATACGTCACATTTTATAGTACTTTCAAGCAAAATAAATAAAAAAGTCCAATTACCATTACACAATACCATATTGCAATCAGAATCAGTCAGTTAAGGCACAGATAAAAATACTTTATCTGTGGTTAAGGTAAATAATTTATTCCTACTAAGGTGAGTCGACAGGTGAAGGTATTACGTGCCTTGATAAAAATGATCTTTATCGCTTTTAAGAAAAATATTCGTCAGCAAACCAAAAATTCCCGTTTTGGTTCTATCTATTTTTAGGCACATATCTATTTAAATAGTGATACAAAAAATAAAATTATTTATTGCAAAATTTATCGGAAATAAGTAACGTTAATGTTCAATGACGTATGTTATCATAAAATACCTACAATTTCACAATTTTTTAGTCTTTGATCTGTTTATGGGTTAGACTTTGACGCAAGTTCAACCTAAACATACTTAAAAATTGTTTGTTATTTTGGCATGTTTACTAATTATTAATTTTACGAGCAGAGTTAAGTTTGAAGATAACAATATAACCCAGATTTAAAAAAAAAACGCAATATTGACGAAAATTAATTTTGATAAATGCTTAAATTCCGGTTTCTCCACAGAATACGCACATGGATTCTGGAACACAATGAAACACATAAATGTACGTTCAGTTTGCAAATGACCGATATATTTACGTCAACCCTAATACCCAGTTTCTATGCATCTTTCTAGATAATTTTTGAAACTCATGTTATTTATCAATAGTTGATTTAACAAACAAAATATTTAGGTCAAAAAATTATTGATATCACTGTATATTGTATTATATCAATTATATCATAGAAAACCCCCTCTAATGATATCAATAATCATTGACACAGCCGTTCTTATGAAACATGTTGTTAGTCACCATTTGCCGCAAAATATGTTATAGGGCGCCCATACTAAATATAACCTCAAAATTGACATTTGACGTTTAATATGTAGGAGTGCCCAAATTATTCAAAATTATGCAAAGAACAAAAAGCAAATTGAAAGATGATTTCATTTATTTTATAATTTGTTACTAACAATAAACAGTTATGGGTAACACTACAATTAAGTTATGTTTAATAATGGTATACTATCACATATGTTGCGCAAATGGTTACTGACGTCACGTTTTAGATGAGCGGATGTGTCGGGTATTTTTGATCGCACCTGTGTGTATATATATATATATATATATATATATATATATATATATATATATATATATATATATATATATATATATATATATATATATATATATATATATATATATATATATATATATATTTAATCAAATACAATACAACTAAACTATAATGCGATCAGCGTTACATTAGCTCAAACAATATGAAGCATAAGAAAATGTACACTTTCACGATTATCACATAATTAAAATACTTACCTTTTAGGTATTAAATAGTGTATTTTTACCTTCCAACCTACATATGCAGGTATAGAAGATTAACCAATCGAATTTTTCACGAAACTATTTCAGATGCACGTTTAACACTTCATGTCAGTAATAGAAATTCCAAAGCTTCGCGATTATGTAAAATACTGATAATACAATACATCCATTTTCAATCGTATTTAATTAATTTTTTAAGTTAGTTTGCTTAATATTAAGAAACTTTAAAAAGAAAAGTTATTTTTCCTAAAAAATATGTCCACACATTATCTTATAAAATGAATCGTTTTCCAAACATTGAAAAAATTTAAGCTAATACTTGTAATTCTACCTGAGGAAATTTTTGCTGCTAAATTGAGCGTCGTATCAAAAATTGAATGGACGATCATAATTGATCTTTTTATATTTTTGAAATAAATAGCTGTTTCAGAAATAATTGAGGAAAACCAAACCCCACAATTGACTTTCACCCAAAATCGAATCAGCTCCAGGAGAGGTACAAAGAGGCTCAAATACAAAAGTTGAAGCACGTCAGAGTTGTCGTTATGGAGTTATCGTCTGTGTCTGTGTCTGTGTCTGTGTCTGTGCCTGTGTCTATGTCTGCGTCTGCGTCGGTGTCTGTTTCTGTGTCTGTGTCTGTATCTGTGTCTGTGTCTGTGTCCGTGCCCTTGTCCGTGTCCGTGTCCGTGTCCGTGTCCGTGTCTGTGTGTGTCTGTGGCTGTGTCTGTGTATGTTACTGTGTCTATGACTTTGTCTATGTTTGTGTCTGTCTGTGTCTGTGTCTGTGTCTGTGTCTGTGTCTGTGTCTGTGTCTGTGTCTGTATCTGTGTCTGTGTCTGTGTCTGTGTCTGTGTATGTGTCTGTGTCTATCTGAATCTGTGTCTGTGTCTGTGACTGTGTCTGTGTCTGTGTTGTCAGGTTGCGTTGACGCACCCTGTATGTAGATGTTATAATGACGTGTATTACGTGTTTTGAGCACGAGTGTATTGAGTTTGAACGGAAAAAAAATTTTTTTTTTGTGTATATGCATAATGTATGTGGGTGTATGATACGCCACTGGAAATGTAGGAGAAATATAATTCTGTATGTAGATACGTGTATTTGAATGTTATAGAGACTTTAGTGTTGGAATAATTAGATTCTGATGAATGTAAATGTGAAGAGAAATTTGTCTATGGGACGATAATGCTTTCCACTGGATTGCTACTGTTTTGCTGCCGTTAGAGATGGAATGTTGTTGGATAAATGAGTAATCTTGGTCAGAAAATGTGAAGAATAAGTGTAAAATGTTTTAGAAAATATGTAGAGAAAGATTGGGTATGTTTAAGTGTTAATTTCAGAAAGTTGTTGTAATGTTGTGCAATTGTTTTGAGAATAAATGTATGTATATGGAATTTGAGACCTTAGACGGTACTTATTTTTGCAAATGTTGCGGAAGGAGATCGAGCGCAGGTTGGAGATAAAGGTTAAAAGTTGTGTAATGGACCAGAGTGGCTACTGAATGAATGTAGTGACGAAAAATGATTTCTTCGTGAAGTAATTGTAAAATTTGTAAGTGAAAACAAATATGGCGATGTATTGTAATTACACGCGTGCTTGTATAGAGGGAAGCATCTGTTGGAACTATTGAATTTTGAATGAATACTATTGGAGAATATAACGCGGAAGGAAGACATGTTTAAAGATGGATGACTGAAGTTATAAATAGGAAAGTCAGAGATTGACGAGTTAGTTAGAGTTAAGTTGCTTTTCGTTTTGGCTGTTGGTGAGAAACGCGGTGCGAGGTAGTGTGATAGAATGTGATGATGTTGGAGTATATTTGTGAATTTTAATGAGGCAGTAATTGTTTAAACAACTGCGTAACCCGAACCGGGGATGAATCGTAAAAGACATTCATAAATACCACGATAATAAAATTGAAGTTGAAGATAAAAATTAGTTTGTTTATTTTCAAGAAAATAATAGTGCGTAAGCAGATTTGAATAAAGATAACAGATGTTGTGTTAAAGTATTAAGTGCAGCGCGTGTTCTTGTAACGAGATTCAGCTAAAAGTATTTATGAGACCGCCTGTTAAGTGAACGAAGCGTTCGTTGTATATTAAGCCAATGTTTAAGTAACGTTATATGACATTGAAAGTTTTATTTGTATAAGGGACTAAATTGGTGTAAAGCTTGCTAGAAATTTTAAAGAGGCAACCAAAGGTTTACCGTTATTACATGTTTGTGGGAGTAATAACCTTGCATAGTGAACTAATCGCGAGTGCACAGAGGAATAAGTTTTGTTGAGCCTTTGTAATGTGCGTTCATGCAATTTAAAGGATTACCAATGGACTACACATAATTGGTTTATGGAAGAAAAAAGAAAGAAAATCCAAGGATTTATGGACAATTTTAAGTAAGAAATTAGATTTAAGAATTTTGAGAACTCATTTAAGCCGATTATCTTTTTGTTAGTTTATTTGCGTATAGTTGTTTAAATGATTAAATAGTTTAGAAGCGAAAAGATAATCGTTCTTGAGTCGTATTGTATGGTTTGTTTTAGTAGTAAGAAGGCAAAGTGGTACTTGGTGGTTTAACTTTCAACCACGCTGATGTAATTTATGTAGATATTTGTGTTTTGATTATTTTATGCAGGACAATATATATATATATATATATATATATATATATATATATATATATATATATATATATATATATATTTATCGTTATATTTTTTTTATTCTGTTGTTTATTTATCCAGGTATGAAACACAGATGTAACATTTACTTAATTGGTGATCTTGTTTTGACAATTTTAAAAGTAAGCTTTGCATATTTTAATTTTTCAAATTTAAGGAACAACCTGAAAAGTCATATTTGCCAGGTTGATTACAAAATTTTCATGTTTGTTTCATTAGCGCAATGCGCAATTAACAGATCAGCTGTTAGTTTAAATTTCATTAAGTATAATAAAAGTTGGAGTTTTGAAACCTTAAATGTTTACGAATGTCAAATACGATTCAGAAGTAAAGTAAATTTAAAAGATATCGTTCATGTTAAGAATTTTAAAAATTAATTACCGTTCATTGAATGAATTTGAATGATCAATTTTATTTTAGAAGTTTTGGTATACGAGGTGTATTCAAAAAGTTTTTAATAACCTCGGTAGTACTAAATTTATTTGAGTTTGAGTTGAATTGTTTTGGACGAGTGGTTGTTTTAGAACCTTCGTATATGAGTTTACCGAGTAAGCACAATCCTACTTTCCACAATCAAGTAGGGTTAATTAACATCCAGCTTAAGACAATTATATTAACAAAGTTTCGATTGTGGTGGCGCCTAGAGACATATTTTCCCGAATTGAGCTATTTGAGTATAAGTGTAAGGTGTTTGAGCTTATTAATCATTCATTTTACTTATTATTTCGACCACGCCCATCTCCCTGTTAGCTGGATTGGAAACCCGCTTACATTAGTAGGCATGCACGACGCCTAGTGCGGTTTGGACGTGTAACATAATTATTTGGCAGCCCAACGTGTGGGGCCTTGAGATTGAATGTGACTTAATTTTGTTGTTTGATGAAATATTGTAGTAGAATTTTGGATTCTGAAGTTTAGATTACTGATTGTTGACGAATTATCGATTGGACTTGTTGAGATTAGTGAATGTTGAGTCGTATGGCAATTTTTTTGTGAGGAGACAATTAGTGTTTTAAGTATTTACATTTGTGACTTTGAGTTTATGGTGTGTTAAGTGAATTCTTTTGTTCTGAAAGATATTTTGGTGGTATTAACGAGTTGTTTAGGATATTTTTGAAGTATTTTGGGAAACCTTTATTTGTTAAGATGGGATATAAGATCCATATTGATTGTTTGACGTTGAGTGAGATTAAGTATGAGATAGGCAAGTAGTAGTTAGGACTCCCGCTGTGTAGGGACGGCGTAAGAATTTTCCTACAGCAGATGCCACTGCTTGTCGTAAGAGGCGACTAATCAAATAGGCGTAGCGGGTTTGGTTAAGGATTTGCGATTTTATGTCTTTAGTATACGGTTGTGGAATAACGGAAAGCGATCCCGTGAACGCGGCCCGGCCTCTTCCGTATGCTCTTGACATGGAATTTCAGGACCGCAATCAAATGCGTTTACAACATTTCGAATGGTGTGAGGGTTTGAAGTGTGATGTGTTGGAGTTAGGTAGTGTGGGTTTGCGAGTGAGGCAAAATATTATCGGGCTTAGGCCATTGCACCGTATGGTGGATATATTGAGTAAACTGTTTTGTGCTCTCTTTTGACTTTAGTAGCTAATATTTCGGATATTAGTGTTTGCCCTTGGGACGATTTTGATTTTAAGATTTTGAGATGGGAGTTACCTCTCCTTCACGTTCACGTTCAACTCGAGCAGCATGATTGGAGGTGTGCATAGTTAGTTATAGGGTACATTTCATGCATTTAGGTTAGGTGTAGAAGTAAGCGTGTGACTACGTGTGTTGTGGCGAATGGCCAGAAAGTTTTATCTGTAGGCACTGTGACGATTCCAATTGAAATTAGAGGTAAAATTGTTATAATGGACGTGATTATTGTACCCGATATAAGACATCAGATGATTTTAGGATGGGATTTTTGGAAAAAGGCAGGTATTGTACCTGATTTTCGTAGAGGCAGTTTGAAAGTTTGAGTGAAATTGAAATTTTAGAGACTAGGAATTTGGTAATACATTCACGTTTAGATTTGACTACCGAACAATTGAATTTATTAGACAATTTAGTTGAGGATTATTTTGTGAGGACCAAGGAGAAAGAGTTAGGTTGCGCAAATTTAGTAGAGCACCGAATTAGGACCAATAGTGAGCCTATTAAGCAAAGGTATTATCGTGTATCACCATTTATGCAGAGACATATTGATGATGAGTTAGAGAAAATGTTGAAGCTTGGAGTGGTTGAGAAATCGAGTAGTGCATGGGCTAGTCCCATTGTTATGGTCAAAAAGAAGGACGGGAAATATAGGTTTTGTGTAGATTATCGCAAGTTGAATAAGGTTACGGAGAAGGATGCTTATCCTATTCCTTACGTTTCGTCAATTTTAGATCGTCTTCGTGACGCGAAGTTTATTTCGTCTTTAGATATTAAGTCTGCGTATTGGCAACTGCCAATGGCAGAGGGTTCAAAAGAGTTTACGGCTTTTACGGTACCCAATAGGGGTCTTTATCAGTTTAAGAGAATGCCTTTTGGCTTAGTTAATGCACCGGCATCGTGGCAACGATTAATTGACAGTGTTATTGGTTCAGAATTGGAACCTTATGTGTTTGTTTATCTTGATGACACTATAATTTGTACACCGACGTTTGAGAAACATATTGAAGTGTTAACGGAAGTGTTTAAGCGTTTTGAACGGGCAGGTTTAACGTTGAGTAAGGACAAGTGTTCCTTTTGTCGTGACGAATTGCGTTATTTGGGTTATGTGGTAAATTCTACCGGTTTATCAGTTGATCCCGAGAAGGTTGAAGCTATTTTGAAGATCCCGGTTCCGACTACAGCGTCGGAAATTAGAAGAATTATCGGTATGGCATCGTGGTATCGGCGTTTTATCGCGCAGTTTTCGTCTATTATCGCACCTCTTACGAAATTATTGAAGAAAAATGTACGCTTTGAGTGGACGAAAGAATGTAGTGAAGCATTGGATATTATTAAGAATTGTTTAGTGACAGCACCTATTTTGACGTGTCCAGATTTTAGTTTACCGTTTTCGATTCAAACTGACGCATCGGATTATGGAATCGGCTCAGTTTTGACTCAGACTATTGATGGAATGGAGAAGGTTATATGTTATAATAGTAGATCATTGACGCGTAGCGAACGGAAGTTTTCGACTACGGAGAAGGAGTGTTTGGCGGTGTTATGGTCGATAGAGAAGCTAAGACCATACATCGAAGGAGTTAAGTTTAGCGTTATTACGGACCATGCATCCTTAGTATGGTTACATAATTTGAAGGATCCGACAGGACGTTTGGCTCGGTGGGCTGTTAGGCTCCAGCAGTATGATTTTGAAGTTATACATAGGAAGGGTAGAGATCATGTAGTACCCGATACCTTATCGCGATCAGTTCCCGTTATTGAGGAAACGTCTAGTGAAGATAATACCGACAGTGACATTACCGGCGAAGACCATAATGAAGAAGACGATATTGTAGAAGATAAATGGATTGAAAGAATGAAGAGATGTATTGAGAATCGACCGATAGCGTATCCAAAATGGAGAGTTCAAGATGGGAAGCTATATAAGCATATGACGTGTAGTTATCCGAATTTACGTGAAGACGCGGAAAGTTGGCGTGAAGTTATTCCGAAGGCGAAGCGTGGTGAAATGTTGAGAAAGTATCATGACGAACCTACTGCAGGGCATGCAGGAATATTCAAGACATATGAACGTATTTCGAAATTATATTATTGGCCTAAGTTAAAGAATGATGTGAAACGTTATGTGAATAAGTGTGAAGTGTGTATAGCACATAAACCCGAACAGCGATTACCGGCAGGATTGATGACTCAGCATCCAGTTATCGATAAACCGTGGCAAATGATTTCGACAGATATTGTGGGACCTCTTCCTAGGTCTAAAAGTGGTTATAGTTATGTTCTAGTAGTGTCAGATTATTTTACGAAGTTTGTGTTATTTTTCCCGTTACGTACGGCTACGGCCGCGGGTGAAAAATATCGAAGAAAATGTGTTTTTATTATTTGGCGTACCGTTGTATGTGTTATGTGATAACGGATCACAATTTAGAAGTGCAATTTTTAGGAATATGGTAGCATCGTATAATGCCAAGATCATTTTTAATGCAAATTATCACCCTCAGGCGAACCCAAAAGAAAGGGTTAATCGAGTAATGAAGACTATGTTAGCATCATATATTGAAGATAATCAGAGAAATTGGGACAAGTATTTAGCGAAGGTGGCTTGTGCAATTAGGACAGCTACTCATGAAGTTACTGGAATGACGCCGTATTTTGCGAATTTTGGTAGAGAAATGAATCTCGATGGAACGAGACATGGAGAACCCGTAGTGGGTAATACTTTGAATGACGTCGCGTTTGCGAATAGAGAACCTTTAATTGCTAGAGGCAATGTTTTTCAAGAAGTGTATGATGACATTAAGAGAAGATTGAATGCAGCATATATTAGAAGTAAGAAGAATTACGACTTACGAAGAAGATTAGCTACTTTTCAAGTAGAAGATACTGTGTGGCGGAAGAATTATGTTTTATCGGACGCATCGCGTTATTTTGCCGCGAAATTAGCACCTAAATTTATTGGACCGTTTTATATAAAGAAAAAAGTTTCGTATCAGACGTATGAGTTATCGGACGCCTCGGGCGACTCTAGAGGCATATGGCATGCTAAAGATTTAAAGTTTAGACCGTCAGACGATTAAGTTAGATAAGATTTTAGTGAATATATATAGTAGGTTAGGCTATTGAATTAATAGATCGTATTTTTTGTTTGTTTGTTTTACCGTCAGATGTCGTTGGTAGGTTGGTCGGAAAAACTATTTGGCGTGTGGAATTGACTATTTCTATTTTCTTTTGTATCAGAATTTGTCCGTTTTGTTTGTGTCCTTGGGGCACACTTGGCTGTGTAGGGACGGCCCTAGAATTTTCCTACAGCAGAGGCCAACTGCTTGTCGTAAGAGGCGACTAATCAAAGGGGTGTGTCGAGGTGGGGTGAGACTTTGGTCTTGACGGGGGAGTTGAGTCCCATGTTGAGGGTTTTGGTGATGCATTTTTGGATTTAGGTTATTATAATATGGTTATTTGGGTCTTCGACCACTTTACGGTATAGCCGTCGTATATAGTTACGATTATTTAGATTAGGGTGTTTTGTTTTTAGAAAGTCTGATGGGTCTACTTTATTGATTACCGATTTGGGACTTGTTCTTTTGAACTCTACCGAATTTGACGTTTGTTTTTTTTGGGTGAGTGTGTTTTTTTTTTGAGTGTATGATGTCGACACCAGGAGGCAGGTGCTGGGTTGGGAAGCAGTCACGTGGGACACGGCTGTGGAACTCCCAGCATTGACGGGTTTAGTCCCATTGCGTTGGAGTGAGAGTGACGTAGGTGGTAGTCGGTGAGGCTGACCCCTCATCGGCTGCGGAGCGGATTGCTCGTATTTTTGATGTTTACCCCGCTTTGGCGGTGGCTTTTCGATTTTTCGGCTACGCCGGTCCCCATGGTTCTGGACCGCTTTTCGGCCAGGCCATGTTTAGGGTGTGGTTTCTGCCCACCCTATTTTAGGTTCGGGGCCCTATAGTCTCCGGCTGAGTTGTAGTGGCGGTGCTGCAGCTCAGTGTTGTTTTGTGTGATCTTTGTCTTGGTGATGGGGAGCGGAGCGGATCCACTCTCCACCACACACCGTTAGTTGCGTTGTGACTTCACGAGCGGACCTCGGTAATGTGTTCTAGTTTTTGACTTTGTGTAGGTCTCTTAGGACCAGTATTTTTGAGTTTTTCTGGAAGAAAATCTCCTTGTGGAGGAGGTGTCAGGTTGCGTTGACGCACCCTGTATGTAGATGTTATAATGACGTGTATTACGTGTTTTGAGCACGAGTGTATTGAGTTTGAACGGAAAAAAAATTTTTTTTTTGTGTATATGCATAATGTATGTGGGTGTATGATACGCCACTGGAAATGTAGGAGAAATATAATTCTGTATGTAGATACGTGTATTTGAATGTTATAGAGACTTTAGTGTTGGAATAATTAGATTCTGATGAATGTAAATGTGAAGAGAAATTTGTCTATGGGACGATAATGCTTTCCACTGGATTGCTACTGTTTTGCTGCCGTTAGAGATGGAATGTTGTTGGATAAATGAGTAATCTTGGTCAGAAAATGTGAAGAATAAGTGTAAAATGTTTTAGAAAATATGTAGAGAAAGATTGGGTATGTTTAAGTGTTAATTTCAGAAAGTTGTTGTAATGTTGTGCAATTGTTTTGAGAATAAATGTATGTACATGGAATTTGAGACCTTAGACGGTACTTATTTTTGCAAATGTTGCAGAACGAGATCGAGCGCAGGTTGGAGATAAAGGTTAAAAGTTGTGTAATGGACCAGAGTGGCTACTGAATGAATGTGGTGACGAAAAATGATTTCTTCGTGAAGTAATTGTAAAATTTGTAAGTGAAAACAAATATGGCGATGTATTGTAATTACACGCGTGCTTGTATAGAGGGAAGCATCTGTTGGAACTATGGAATTTTGAATGAATACTATTGGAGAATATAACGCGGAAGGAAGACATGTTTAAAGATGGATGACTGAAGTTATAAATAGGAAAGTCAGAGATTGACGAGTTAGTTAGAGTTGGGAAGTTAAGCTTTTTCGTTTTGGCTGTTGGTGAGAAACGCGCGTGCGGAGGTAGTGTGATAGAATGTGATGATGTTGGAGTATATTTGTGAATTTTAATGAGGCAGTAATTGTTTAAACAACTGCGTAACCCGAACCGGGATGAATCGTAAAGACATTCATAAATACCACGATAATAAAATTGAAGTTGAAGATAAAAATTAGTTTGTTTATTTTCAAGAAAATAATAGTGCGTAAGCAGATTTGAATAAAGATAACAGATGTTATGTTAAAGTATTAAGTGCAGCGCGTGTTCTTGTAACGAGATTCAGCTAAAAGTATTTATGAGACCGCCTGTTAAGTGAACGAAGCGTTCGTTGTATATTAAGCCAATGTTTAAGTAACGTTATATGACATTGAAAGTTTTATTTGTATAAGGGACTAAATTGGTGTAAAGCTTGCTAGAAATTTTAAAGAGGCAACCAAAGGTTTACCGTTATTACATGTTTGTGGGAGTAATAACTTTGCATAGTGAACTAATCGCGAGTGCACAGAGGAATAAGTTTTGTTGATCCTTTGTAATGTGCGTTCATGCAATTTAAAGGATTACCAATGGACTACACATAATTGGTTTATGGAAGAAAGAAGAAAGAAAATCCAAGGATTTATGGACAATTGTTAAGTAAGAAATTAGATTTAAGGAATTTTTGAGAACTCATTTAAGCCCGATTATCTTTTTGTTAGTTTATTTGCGTATAGTTGTTTAAATGATTAAATAGTTTAGAAGCGAAAAGATAATCGTTCTTGAGTCGTATTGTATGGTTTGTTTTAGTAGTAAGAAGGCAAAGTGGTACTTGGTGGTTTAACTTTCAACCACGCTGATGTAATTTATGTAGATATTTGTGTTTTGATTATTTTATGCAGGACAATATATATATTTATCGTTATATTTTTTTTATTCTGTTGTTTATTTAACCAGGTATGAAACACAGATGTAACATTTACTTAATTGGTGATCTTGTTTTGACAATTTTAAAAGTAAGCTTTGCATATTTTAATTTTTCAAATTTAAGGAACAACCTGAAAAGTCATATTTGCCAGGTTGATTACAAAATTTTCATGTTTGTTTCATTAGCGCAATGCCCAATTAACAGATCAGCTGTTAGTTTAAATTTCATTAAGTATAATAAAAGTTGGAGTTTTGAAACCTTAAATGTTTACGAATGTCAAATACGATTCAGAAGTAAAGTAAATTTAAAAGATATCGTTCATGTTAAGAATTTTAAAAATTAATTACCGTTCATTGAATGAATTTGAATGATCAATTTTATTTTAAGTTTTGGTATACGAGGTGTATTCAAAAGTTTTAATAACCTGGTAGTACTAAATTTATTTGAGTTTGAGTTGGATTGTTTTGGACGAGTGGTTGTTTTAGAACCTTCGTATATGAGTTTACCGAGTAAGCACAATCCTACTTTCCACAATCAAGTAGGGTTAATTAACATCCAGCTTAAGACAATTATATTAACAAAGTTTCGATTGTGGTGGCGCCTAGAGACATATTTTCCCGAATTGAGCTATTTGAGTATAAGTGTAAGGTGTTTGAGCTTATTAATCATTCATTTTACTTATTATTTCGACCACGCCCATCTCCCTGTTAGCTGGATTGGCAACCCGCTTACATTAGTAGGCATGCACGACGCCTAGTGCGGTTTGGACGTGTAACAGTGTCTGTGACTGTGTCTGTTTCTGTGTCTGTGTCTGTGTCTGTGTCTGTGTCTGCATCTGCGTCTGCGTCTGTGCCTGTGTCTGTGTCTGTCTGTGTCTGCGTCTGCGTCTGTGTCTGTATCTGTGTCTGTGTCTGTGTCTGTGTCTGCGTCTGTGTCTGTGTCTGTGTCTGTGTCTGTGTCTGTGTCTGTGTCTGTGTCTGTGTCTGTGTCTGTGTCTGTGTCTGTGTCTGTGTCTGTGTCTGTGTCTGTGTCCGTGTCCGTGTCCGTGTCCGTGTCCGTGTCCGTGTCCGTGTCTGTCTGTGTCTGTGTCTGTGCCTGTGCCTGTGTCTGTGTCTTTGACTTTGTCTGTGTCTGTGTCTGTCTGTGTCTGTGTCTGTGTCTGTGTCTGTGTCTGTGTCTGTGTCTGTGTCTGTGTCTGTGTCTGCGTCTGCGTCTGCGTCTGCGTCTGCGTCTGCGTCTGCGTCTGCGTCTGCGTCTGCGTCTGCGTCTGAGTCTGTTTCTGTGTATGCGTCTGCATCTGCGTCTGCGTCTGCGTGTACGTCTGCGTCAGCGTCCGCGTCTGCGTCCGCCTCCGCGTCTGCGTCTGCGTCTGCGTCTGCGTCTGTGTCTGCTATTGTATCTGTGCCTGTGTCTGTATCTGGGTCTGTGTATGTGTCTGTCTCTGTGTCTGTGTCTGTGTCTGTGTCTGTGTCTGTGTCTGTGTCTGTGTCTGTGTCTGTGTCTGTGTCTGTGTCTGTGTCTGTGTCTGCGTCTGCGTCTGCGTCTGCGTCTGCGTCTGCGTCTGCGTCTGCGTCTGCGTCTGCGTCTGAGTCTGTTTCTGTGTATGCGTCTGCATCTGCGTCTGCGTCTGCGTGTACGTCTGCGTCAGCGTCCGCGTCTGCGTCCGCCTCCGTGTCTGCGTCTGCGCCTGCGTCTGCGTCTGTGTCTGCTATTGTATCTGTGCCTGTGTCTGTATCTGGGTCTGTGTATGTGTCTGTCTCTGTGTCTGTGTCTGTGTCTGTGTCTGTGTGTGTCTGTGTCTGTGTCTGTGTGTGTCTGTGTCTGTGTCTGTGTCTGTGTCTGTGTCTGTGTCTGTGTCTGTCTGTGTCTGTGTCTCTGTGTCTGTGTCTGTGTCTGTGTCTGTGTCTGTGTCTGTGTCTGTGTCTGTGTCTGTGTCTGTGTCTGTGTCTGTGTCTGTGCCTGTGTCTGTGTCTGTGTTTGTGTCTGTGCCTGTGTCTATGTTTGCGTCTGCGTCGGTGTCTGTTTCTGTGTCTGTGTCTGTGTCTGTATCTGTGTCCGTGTCCGTGTCCGTGTCCGTGTCCGTGTCCTTGTCCTTGTCCGTGTCCGTGTCCGTGTCTGTGTCTGTGTCTGTGTCTGTGCCTGTGTCATCATTTTTTTTGTTTTTTGCATAGAAGTAGTTGAGTGAAAATGGTAGTTTCCATAAATATCGGGTATTTGATCCGTATAGTATAATTAATTTGCCGTGATGAACAAGTGCTGAGGTCAATTGCACCAACGCTGTTTTACTTAGTGTTGAAGTGCGTAGGTTTTCCATTGTTTAGTATTCTCATGTCTATTTCATCCAACAATGCTTCGATTTCCTTTCCACGAGACTCCTGTTTTCTCCCAGTAAAACACATGGTATTGGTAATTGATCTATCAGCTGCTTTAACTGGTTTTTTGTCCAATTACCGTCTGGTAAATAGATATTGCGTACTGTAATATTTACAAAATAACGGATACCTACTGCAACTGCTTGGATGTTTATATTTAAGTTTAATGCACTAACCAAACAGGAGTTGCCATTTTTCCTCCCGTTGCTCTACTAGTGCGAGAAACATCGAATCGAGCACAATTGTGATTTCTGAGTTTACATTCATCGGTGTTTCTAAAATGGGTTTCCTGCAAGTTAATTACTAGTGGGTTCTCTATTTACGATCAGTTTAAATCGTTTGTACAATGTTGCCTATTTTCGTAATGAACTTATTATAAAAGAGGTTGCATAATTATCCAAAAAATTGTTATTAAAATTATTCTTTTAGTTTCGTTTTTGTAGGTTGGAATGTAGTGTGTTGTTCCACACCAGATATTTTAAGGCAGCATCTAGATGTCTATTAACCTCTATCTGACATAGACATCCGTTCAAAATCTGTAGAGTATTGTTTTTGTTTTTACAATACTGCATTAAAATTGTTTCATTTCCATTTTATAGGCTGGAAGGTATTTGAAGAAGATATTTACAAATGAAGCAATGGTCAAAATGGTAAGATTAGTAGCGGAATATACACGTACAATGCGTTCGTAAAGTAGTGGATAAATTCTTCTATTTATATTTTCAATTTCGAATTTTTTTACAGGGTGTGTCAAAAAAAGATATGACTTCATCGACATTTTTTTAAATGTCAACGTCCATTTTTTTATTGCAGAATTAGAAAGGGTACATCTTTTTACGTCCGACAAATATGGACGATGGTTACGTAATGAAATATTGAATAAAAATGATCGTAAACATTAAAAATGGGAAAATTGCATTATCAATGTAAGAAAACGTTAAATTGTACATTTTGTTAAAATTATTTTAATTATTTGCACGTTAGTAATTTATGTTTAGTTTTTTAGTAGGCGACAGTAGCGTTGTTATCGTGAGTTTATCTAAAGTAACCATGACGATAAATAACACCTGCAAAACATGCATCATGCGACAGGAGTTTGTTTCGTGTCATTGTCAAAGTAAGAAAACGTTAAATTGTACATTTTGTTAAAATTATTTTAATTATTTGCACGTTAGCAACTTGTGTTTAGTTTTTTGATAGACGACAGCATTGTTATCGTGAGTTTATCTAGTAACTACTTTACCGTTGAAATGAGGAAATTAAGCGAACATGAAAGAATTGAAATCCCGTGCATGCTTGGTTTTGGAGATAGGTCGCACACTCAATCAGAAGTGGTTGCGTTGTTTAATGCAACTCACCCTGACGATCCTCCATTAGCAAAAGTCTGGCAAGCAGACTTGAGGCGAAATTTCGGGAGTTTGGACATGTTCGGGGTATGAGAAAATCTAGTCGAAAGTCGATAAGTGAAGAAGATCAGTTGAACATTGTGTTAGCAGTGAAAGATAATTCTAATACCACCATTACGGACACGGCTAATAATATTAGTGTGGCACGATCTACTGTGCATAAAGTGTTGAAGAGTGAAAAGTTCTATCTCTACAAGATATGCTTACTTCACTAGCTGTCGGAAGATGATTTTGATCACCGAAATGAATTTTGTGAACAAATGCAACAATTATGTAACGCCAATTTTGAAAAAAGAATAATTTTGTCCGACAAAGCAACTTTTGCTTTAAACGATCATGTGAACAGACAAAATTGTCGGTATTGGATAACCCAAAATCCTCATTGGTTCACGGAATATCACACCCAAAACCCTCAAAAGTTGAAAGTTTGGTGCGACATAGTTGACGGAAGAGCTGTAGGTCCTTACTTCTTTGAGGATATTCTTACTGGTGCGAGATATTTAGACTTTCTTCAAAACGACCTCATCTCCGATCTAATAATGTTGTATCCGGATTTAGAAGAGCCCGATATGCACCACCGTGGTCTCTTTTTTTAACAAGATGGGGCGCCGGCACACTGCGCTTTACCTGTTCGCGCTTATTTGGATGAAGTTTTTTCAGATCGCTGGATAGGTAGAAAATAGACAATTGAGTGGCCAGCCAGATCGCCAGATTTAAATCCACTAGATTACTTCTTGTGGGGATACTGAAAGAGTAAATTATACGCGAGAAATTTGTTAATCGCCTAGGCTATTGTCAGATTGTTAAAGGTGCTCAATTCGAACATTTAATTTAAATTAGTGGATCATTTTACAACAAAATTAAGCCTAACCCCAAAAAATTGTCTGTTTCAAAATATATTTTATTAAAAAATAATTTGAATATTTCTTATTAGAAATGATACATAGTATCCATTTAGGTACGATTTGTTCTTCAAAATGACCACATCTTCTAAACTACCCTGTATAGCATAATCAAACCTTATATTGGAAGAATGTCCGAACTGAGCTGAATACAAATTTGAAATAACATAAAGGGTGTCCCATTTAAAAATCTATATTTGGTTCACCCTGTATAAATAAAACACCCTGTATAACCTAAAATAATTTTACAATATGCGCCTCAGTTCTTTATACTACACTTCAAAATTTTGTTCTCTTATTCCATCAAACAAGGGAGGCATCGCCCGCGGACGCAAGTTTGGTACATCCTGGATTAACATCATTCATATATACCTTGTCGTACGTAAAAAAATGTACCCTTTCTAAGTCTGCAATAAAAAATGGGGGTTGACATTTAAAAAAAAATGTCGATGACGTCATATCTTTTTCTTGACCCACCCTTTGTGTCCTTTTTGTACTTTTACGTACAAAAATTCTGCCTTTTCTTCCTAAACACCCACTCTAATTTTAATTGAATTTATCCGCTACTTTCCGAACGCACTGTATATTATACTTGTTGAATTGTGTGTTATTGATATTATTAAAATGTATTTCTCTGTTATAATTGAAATAAATTTGAAATTTGAAAATCGATACTAGAGTTTTTTTACTGGTATTTCAACATGTAGTGTAAATATTATGCACCATTAATTATACACTCTGTATGTGGAGAAGTTGGCTAAACTAGAGGAAAGTTGAGTACTGTGAGTATTATTGATGTTTATTTGTGTTTGAAAGAACTTTTGCATTGTAATTTTTTAAGTTCTATAATACGCCGACTATCGAATTTCTCTCCTACGTTTCGATGTTAAGAAACCATCATTATCTACTAAAATTATACTTCATAGTTGGCTTTATACATCTATCAAACTGTTATATTAATAGCGGGCTTCTGTTTATGTTTTAATTTTTAAATTTCACAAAATTGTTTCAACATCTCCAACAATTTTAATAGATAATATTACTACTGACGAAGATAACTGTAAATGTTATTGAAACATTTAGATTGTACTACATTAATATACAAATAGACCATTAAAAAATCCAAAAAAGATAAGTATTTTAATCATTATCTACGGTTTATTACACAGATCGGCTTGGTTCAGTTGCACAAAAGTAAATAAATGTTTTTACACTAAGATATCAAAGAAGATATTATGTCTTATTTATGGGCTCTTTGCTCAAACAATGTTCTAATGCGCTAATGTGTGATAGAATTTGTATAAAAAATGATAATAAGGTGTCTTTTATTTGCGACTATTTTAAAATAAGCCTCGTGGTAGTTTTTTGGGAATGAACCATGCGACAATTTTGATTTGACTCTAATAGTATAATATAGAAAACAAGTTTCATAAGACCAGTTTTGAAGCGTGAATTCAAGTTTAAAAAAACGAGTGGCGCCTTATGAAACACGTTTTTTACACTATTTTTTGTAATTTGCCCTTTTTACGGTGTTTTTAAACAAACTTATTTACGTTTAGTTGATTTAGAGATTTTTGTGGCGGTTGACAATGTCTTAATTTTAAAAGTGAAAATTTGCTAGTCACCCTTTGTTTCTGTCACAAAACACGAAAAGGAAGATATTCAAGATAATCTTGCATGTACGCCCCCTGAAATACGCGAAATTGCCAAAAATACGGTCGCGAATTTGCTCACATCAATGTTTTCCACTGAACGCATCCTGTTTTTGGCACATTTTGTAGGAGTTACATGCATGACATAATTCCGGATCAAGCTTTGCCAACGTAAAAATTTTCGTAAAATGTTCCGTGAATTAATGGGTATAATATCGGAGATGATGTCGCGTTTCTTAGTAGGTCTATTAGAGTATCAAAATGTAAGCAAATTACAAAAATATATTTATAATTCCATGATCAAATTGTTGATAAACTAAAATGTTCAAGTATATCGGTAGATAAAATGTAATAAATCAAGAAATAAGATAAATCAACAATTTTTTTTACAGTATGTTTTGTTGACAAAAAGAGGACACCGTTAATTCGGTTACCCTGACAAAAAAAAAATTAGATCACAATCACGGTGAATAATAATAAGTATTGTTTAAAAATTAATGAAAAGAGTTGTACATTGGTCTTTCCTAAAGGTAGTTACAAATTGTTAAATTGAATAAAAGTGATAGAATACGAAATCCGGTAATAACTTTATATAAAGAATTATCATTAATTAAATAAACGAATAAATTGGAATCTCCTTAATAGTTAATTTTGTTTGCTTTGGGCAATACAATTCACTAATAATACTGCAATATCATATAAAGATTTGGGTTTTCCAAATACACGTTCATTGTATTAATGGTAAGGAGTAGGTTATGTTTAAAGTGGTACGAGTAAGGTCAATGGTGGTCAGTTGTGTATGCTAACATTCATACACTAGTTCTATAAACTTGTTTATTATAAAAAACGAATTAACTTAATTAGAGAAATTTTGAGTTTGTGCGGTATTTATCATAAAGTTAATACAAAAAACAGGTACGTTGTTTGATAATTAGTCTGTAATTTTAGAAATAATTGTTTAAAACTAGTCTGCTTTTATCATTTTATAATTATTTACTTAAACATTAATTTCATATCAATTGTATTGTACATAATTATACTTACTAACCTTTTTGCAAAGTAAAATTTTTGTGTTTCTAATCTACTTATTAAATTCGTTAAATGATTAATTAAACTGGATTGGAAATGTCAAAGTCCTTAAAAGATATAAGTGTATTTTTCTGCACAAACTTTTTCAAAAAATACTTGGCATCACGTGGTGTATGTGTCATAAATTAAATAGTGCGCAATGGAGTATAATCTGTTTAAACTCACAAAAACTTTTTATTTACTTGTATGATGTAATTATGTTATACTTTAACACCGCGATAAATTTTTTTATCGCTCACTTAAAATGAGTAATGTAAAATCCCTAGTTACTGTTTCCTTGCATGTTTAGGATCTCATCGTAAAAGTTTTTTATATCTACCTATTTTAAATACAAAAGATTGTCAAAAGTTGTAGACCTTATAAGATAAAGACTAATTTGTTTGGTAAATATTCATTTATACCACATTAATGACTTGTTTTTACTTTTTGTTTTTTATTAAACAACCATACATATTACTGGCTTTCTTAATTTTTTTCAAAATGTAAGCGTTTTGGTACAAATAAAGATAACGTGTATATAATGCAATAAAATGTAAAGTAAATTTGCTTAAAGGACACTATATATAATTAAAATAGCGCATTCGGATTTTATTTAACCCATGTAATTTTAGAAGATTAAGAAATTGTTTAGATCGTATATAAATATGTTTTGTGCCTTAGTTCTATAATAGGGCGTATGCAGACCGCAAATGCGCCCGGAACCTATTTCGTTTTCCAACCTAGGCCGGCAAAAATAATACTAAATTACAGTTTGTACTCGTCGTAGTGACAGAACTGATAGAATATTCGACATAATCGACGTTTGACGTAACACAAAGCCTAATCGCGTTACCGTGTACGTATACGCATCCGTTATTATATCTGCATTAACTCATAAACTACAAATTACATCTATAAATTTTTATAAAGTCAACAAACTGGTAAGGTACCTATAAAATTCGAGTAACGATTAATTTCGCAATTGTATTTTTAGGTTCATTGGTTACTGTCAGTTGTCAGTATTGCCAACTTAATTTCAACAGGTATGACATTTTAAAAAGTACAAACTTAACTTAACTTAACCTTCACGTCATTCCCTTGCAGGGTAGGCAAAAACAATCCCTGCCTCTTATTTATTTTTCATTCACAATCTTTCTCCATGCTTTCCTATCTCCGCACACCTCCCTAGCTTCCGCAAGGTTCATACAGAGTCTCTGACATGCCCTTTTGTTTTTAAAACTCCTTATCTTTCTTTCCTTTATCATAGATTCTACTACATTCAGCCAAGTTTTACGCGGCCTACCAGGTCCGGCCTTTCGCCTAACCTAACCCACATATATTTGTTTCGTTAATCTTGCGTTGTTCATTCTCTCAATGTGACCAAACCAACGTAATGTACAACTTTTATATCTATCTATCATCGTCTTTTCCTCACCACACTCCGTCATTATGCATTCATTTTTTATCTTGTCCCTTCTCGTTTTACCACATGCGCTTCTCAGGAATCTCATACCCACGGCATTTATTTTTCTTTCGTGCTTTTTTTGACATACCCATGTCTCACTTCCATACAGTACTGACGGGACGAATACGCCATTATAGATTGCTCATTTCGAAGCTAGGCTCATGATTTCATTTTCCATTATCGTCCACATACTTCCAATCACTTTCCTTCCAGCATTGACCCTTCGTCCAATCTCGCTCTCAATTGTACCATCTGCAGTAAACATTCTACCGAGATATACCAGCTCGTCCACTTGCTCCACAATTTCATCTTGCAGAGTAAATACTCTACTCTCCTTTCCACCTTCCCGATTGAACACCACAATCTTAGTTTTGTTCACGTTTACCTTTAGGTCCATGCTCTCACAGACTGTATCAAACTTCCTCAGAGCGGTTTGCAGCTCATCCGCACTGTCACTTAATAAGACTGTGTCATCTGCATACACCAGAAGTCGTACATTTACGTCACCAACCATTACACCATTTGTATCGGTACATGCTTGTCTAAGACATTTATCCATGTATACATTGAACAACCACGGTGACATCACACAGCCTTGTCGCACTCCTTGCTCAATACTAAAGTATTCACTCACACCTTCTCTCACCCTAACACATGCCCGACTACCGTTGTATACTGCCCTTATTCCATTTATTAGACCTTTATTTACGCCATATTCATTTAATATTTCCTACAGCTTCTCCCTATTCACTCTGTCATATGCTTTCTTCAGATCTACAAACGCACAGTACAACTTCTTTTTTACCTTCAAACACTTTTCGATCACCTGCTGGAGAGCAACCATCTGATCGACACATCCTTTCCCTGGCATGAAGCCACCTTGCACATCCCACATCTCAGTTTGTGTAGTTTCTCGTACTCTATCAATCAGTATTCTTCCAAACACTTTACCAGGTACGCTGAGTAAGCTTATTCCTCTGTAGTTCTTACAATCACTCTTGTTCCCCTTACCTTTATACAATGGTACAATGATCGCGCTCTTCCAATCCCTCGGCACTTTTCCACATATAAGGCATACATTGAAAAATTCACACAATCTTCGTATAACCTTTGCACCACTATACTTGAGCATTTCACCAGTGATTTCATCTACGCCTGCTCCCTTGCCGTTTTTCAACCTTCTTACCGTTTTCTCTACCTCACTTATTCCAATATCCTTCTCAGTTTCATTCATCATTTCTTCTATATTCTCCTTATTTAACCCTTCAGTCTTACTTTCCTCACTACTGTACAGCTTTCCGAAATATTCTTGCCAGCATTCCTCACTTCACAATGATCCAATATTATTTCGTTGCTTCTATTCACCACTCCCGCAGGGTTCTGTTTTGGGCCACCTTTTGTATTTTTAATCCATTTCCAGAAGAGTTTTTCTGTTTCCTCAAAATCATTCTATATTTTCTCTCCTTCCACAGCCATCACTTCCTCTTTACTTATTTTCACTGCCTCCTTCGCTTCTTTGTTTCTTAATCTGTACACCTCATACAATCGCTTCTTCTCAGTCTCATTTTTTGCAGCAATCATTGCCATGTACGCATCTTTTTTCTTACATACTGCCTTTTTTACCGACTCATTCCACCAAGCACATTTTTTCTGTCTACCTACAGTCACTCTTCCACATATTCGCACGCACAATTGACAACAGAGTTTTTCAAGCTTATCCATGCACTTTCAACGTCAGTGTCTTTTATTTGTTCGTTCCACACTGTTTCATTCACATTCAACTATTTACTCACAGCATCTGCGTATTTCATTCTCGCACCATTATCCACTAGTTTGTCAACCCTAATTCTGGACGTTCGCACTACGTTTGCTTTCCTTCTCCAGACCCACTTTTGCCCTAAACACACTCTCGATACAACCAAAAAATGGTTCGATCCACACTCCGCTCCGCGCATTACTTTTGTGTCTTTCACCAGGTTTCTAAGCCGTTCATCATACACTATCAAGTCTATCATACTTTTAGATTCACCTCTTTGCCATGTATACATATGCACATTTTTATGTTTAAACCACGTATTGGATACAAACAGGCTTCTCTCCACACAGATGTTCAGCGGGTGTTCACCGTTCTCATTGACTCTTTGGTCTCCAAACTTTCCTAGAACGCGTTCACTATGTTCTCTCTGTATACCCACCCATCCGTTCATATCCCCCACTATAATCACTCTTTCGTTTGGCTTACATACGTTCAACACGTTCTCTACTTCATTCCAGAAGTTCTCACGCTCCTGGTCTCTTTCTCCATTCACCGGTGCATAGCATGCAATAAGAAAGATTCTTCGAAACTCCACTTTCATTCATATTACCCGGGGAGATACCAATTCTTACTGTTTAACACATCTTTTCGCTCTTTCACTTATGATCATCCAAACCCCCTTTGCGCCATGTACTTCCGTCTCAACTCCTGACCATAGTGCCAGGCTGCCATCCTCCATCTCCACAACATCCTTTCCTTTGCGCTTTGTCTCCGATACACACAGAATATCACGGTGTCTTTCGTACATTACATTCGCAATTTCAATTTCTTTACCATGCATACCTCTAACATTCCACGTACCCACTCGCCATTCATTCCTTGTACAGTCGTCAGCAACGGGGCCTGTCTGTTTCGACCTTGACCGCCCCTTGTAGCTAGGTCGATCCGAGGTAATTGTATTGTTTTCTTGAGTAATACCATAGCGAGCAGACCGGTTACTGGCCAAATCGTGCCCCGGACGATGTAGCATTCCCTACTAACGGTATCGTCCTACTACCGGACAGTTATTTGTCTACTGTCACGACATACTATATAGATATAAATAATAGATCGTATACTTACTGTATGAATCTCGAAATGTACATATACATGTACAAAATTTTGTTTATTGATTTTAATAACAATAGTTGGCGTCGGCACAAAAAACTTGTGTATCACTCTGCCATAAAATGGTTTGCGAGTACTCATGGATTTGCAGGCCTGGACTTCGTCTTGACCTGCAAAGTTTACTCGTATTCGCAAACACCCATTTTCTGGCCTTGTAATACAAATAACTATTTTTGTGCCTTCGTTCTGTAATACCTCAGATGCGTACGGAAACTATGCGTTTTCCGACCTAGACCGGCGAAAATTACACTAAATTACAGTTGTATTAGTTATAGTGACAGAACTGATAGAATATTCGACAGAATCAACATTTGACATAACACAAAGCCTAATCGCGTTACCGTGTACATGTATGCATCTGTTATTATGTCCGTATTACTTCCTTATAAACTACAAATTATATCTATAAATTATTATAAAGGCAAAAAATTGGTAAGGTACCTACAAAATTCGAGTAATGAACAATTTCGCAATTGTATTTTTTAGGTTATATTGGTTACCGTCAGTTGCCAGTATTGCCAACTTAATTTCAACAGGCATCAAATTTTAAAAAGTACAACTTTGTTTATTGATTTTAATAATTGGCGTCGCCACAAAAAATCTTGTGTATCACTCTGCCATAAAATGGTTTGCAGGCCCCGACTTCGTCTCGGCCTGCAAAGTTTACTTGTACTCGCAAACACCAATTTTCTGGCCTTGTAACACAGATAACTATTTTGAACTATTTACGCATTGTACCTATACCTACGACGTATTTTTTAGCTTCTGTTTCGTTCATATTAAGGGCCACTTTTGACAACGAACGAATCAGTTGGGGATTAAAACCTTTTGGCAAGAAAAAATCGTGTAGGTATCTAATGTAGATTTTACAAGTTTTAACAGCACCAATAGAAATCGTAGCTAAGTAGTCAGTAAAATGAAATGTGTTAACAAGTGTTCATGTAAACAAAATTATAATTATTGTTGGCATTAACCAAAATCGTGAGTTTTAATTTTACAGCGCTGCCGTGAGCTTAGGCTGCCTGTGTTTAAAATGTATTGTGCCGCCCGTACCAACCTTTAAATCCATCTGTCGACTTCATGGAATTTTTCATGTGACTACCTGAAAAAAAATTAAGGAACAAAATCGAAATGGTAATCATTCTAAGAACGGATCGTTTTATGCGTACTAAAAAAGAGTGTATAAAACTCGTGTATAAGCGCCTTTAAAGCACTTTAAAGCACTTTGAAGCACAACATTAAAGAAAACTCGTTTCACTCGTTTTCTTTAAACTTGTTGTGCGTGCTTAAAAGGCTTGCTTATACACTCGTATTATAATATACTATTAGTATTAGTAAGTATAATAGCAAAACAATTTCTACAAATTAAAGGTCAACTAACAAATAAACAAACATCAACCTGAAAAGGAACAATAATTATTTATCGTAGTAAGAAACACGATTTTTAAATTCAGAAAACTTTTGGACAACGATTAATGCATCCAGTATTTCTGATTAATAAATATCATTATCAGGTCAATTAAACGTTCTTAAAGCATTGTAGTCCTAAGGTGGTTCTTGATCAAGCCAAGTTTAGAAAACGATCTGTCAGGTGAAGCAATTGAAACAGGTAGGTACAAAATTATTGTTAGTGCAAAGTGCATTAGGACAATAACTGTTTTGTACCAAATAACCTAAAACTTCAAAGGGCCACTGTTTTTTTTTCTAAATTACGACTAAAAAGGGCATTTATTTCTTCGATGAGTTCTGTTCCATCGATACCTTTCTCATTCTTGTTAGTAAATCCATTTCAGAATTTTTTTTAATTCCGGTATGTTGTATAGAAACCCATAGTAATTAGAATATTGATTAAGTAGCGCAAATCGTTCTTGCAGTGAGTTAAGTATTCTATCTGCGAGTAAAATAGCGAAATAAAAATTCTGTTTAAAATTCTTTTTTGGGTCATTTTCCACCTCATCTTCATGTTCATAATCAAAATTGATCTTTTTCTTTCGACGTCTATTCAAGAAGATCAGCAATTTTTATAGGTTCCTGAACAAATTCTTCGAAGCTCTCATCTGTTCGTTTTCGTTTGAAAGACGCTATTATTTTATTCAATAGTTCCAAGCACTCCATAATATTATTCGATATTTTTGAAACAGCTTACTTAGTATACTAATCTGTTGAGAGTATGTCATATCATATTACTGTAGAACATATAAATTTAAAAGTTTCTATTTCTTTGCACTGACATGATGTCTTTGCCATTGTCATCTGAGATCGTGATTAATGATTCACATATTGTTCCTAAATCATACCTAAGTTGGCGTATCGAATTTGTCCTACTCTTCCATCATGTGTCGAATAATGGTTTTAATGTGAAATTATTGATATGTTTCTTCAAAGTATCCCAATGTTAAAGTGAAGATGCAAAAAATACCTAAAGTTCCTGAACGATACCAAAAAAATCAACAGTTTTGAAATTTATATTAGCTGCATCATGTACGACCAAATTTAAACTGTGAGATGCGCGTGGAACCAAAAACGCTCTAAAGTTAGAAACTAACATCTTTTTTTGCAGCCCATTGTGCTTCCTTTCGTGTTTGACACAATCTCATATTCCTGACCACGAATATTTCTTAGAATTAAATTTAGTGATTCTAAATGAAGCCCTTGAAATAGATGTCGGATGCTGAGCTAAAGATTCAGAGAAACTCTAGAAAGTGTTCACGAATTTCTTTGTTTGAAAATTCAAATCAACAAAACGTACTATAACTGTTAATTGTTCCTGGTGATCTTTGCCAGTCTAATATTATTGAGTAACATTTAACACCTGCTAGTAAATTTAATGTATGCTTTTTAATTTCATTTGCTAGCAAAGCTATAATCTCATTTTGAATCTCGTCACCTAAATGTGTAGGCATGTATTTGTTCGTTTCTTTAGATGTTTGAATTCTACGAATATGTTCATATAATGTTGCATCAAAATTTGATGTCGCTTCTATTGCTTTAAAAAATTTCCGATGTCTTGTCCAAACAACTGATTTGATCCTTCACGAAAAGCTAAATTTTGCCTATCATCCAGAGTTTTTTTCGATCAAAAAGTGTTTGTCCTTGATTATCCATTGTGGTTTTGTTGTTTAAAGCAAGTGCCAGATGTACAAATGTTTTAAAACTATTATTGTACTTTTAGCTTTTTTCATAACAGTTTCCGCGTATTGTTTCCTGAAGTAAGTAACTTGCAATAAAGGTAAAATACACAATATTTAGACAGTGAATACAAAAGCTACTTCCTCTCGCATGTTCCACCGTTTACCAAAGTGCGCGGAAAAAATGAGAATTTTCTACCCTTCACGTTTTTTTGATATGGGTATCCTTTAACTTGAATAGAACCATTTTTAAATAAAAGTTGCCTTTCTGCATGTGAAAGCGCATCTGGCCATTTACCTGGATTGTGCTTGTGAAATATCTGATGGAACATTATCCTTAGCCTTACGTACTCTTCCCTCACTACTGATCCTACTCTCACTTACTTGAAAAGTAGCACTAATATCATGACTCGTAGACGACACCGATTCTCCAGTTTTCACATATTTGAAAATCTCACCCTTCTCTTGTTCTTTAGCCACACTCTTCTTTTTGTATTGGGCGCCGGAGAGTTTTACACTTCAATTTCACAAAATCTTCTGATTGATCGTCATAATTTAAACTACCTAAAGTATGTTCAGCCACTGTAGACTTCTTTGGTTGACTCGTTTTGCGGTTCCAATTTATACTTATCCCTCGACTTATCCACAAGAACAAGATAAATTATGTACACTTCGAAAGCTAACAGTCAATTACAATCATATTTAAGTGATCGTAAATGTTCTTTAATCTTTTTTGTAGGTTCGAAAGCCCTAATACCAGGGTTAATTTAATTTTTTTTCAATTTTATCCAAAAATCATTTCACCTGATCCACTATAACTTTAATTATACCAAACTTCTTTCCTCATAGTAAACTGAATGTTGGCTGAATACAATTTATAAAATCTAAAGATTCACTTAGTGCTTTTTGCCCGTGTCTCCAAATAACAAATGTATCAACAATAATTTTAACTTTTGGTATGTACAGGTTTTTACTATGTTTTTCCCAGGTCTCGAAGTAAACGCTTTCTTTACCAATTAAATATGTGTCACCATCACCGCATTGTAATGCTTGAACATATAAAGCTAAATTATAATTGGATTGCATGTATACCTTCTGTTTTCAATGTATCATAACAATTACAATGATTAAGTAGTAACGGAAAATTGTTTCCTTGTTAGATTTGTTATGATTTTACCGCTTTTTTGCTAGCCTCCGTCCGTTAGAAGATGTTCTAAAACGTAATTTTCAAGGTTATTAAACATTTGGCTATTTATTGTTATATAAAGTAATATTAAATACTAGGCCTTCAAATATATGTACCTAGTTGTTACAGCATGTTTA
>JARFJB010000080.1:0-25000 GCA_036346205.1 Vesta saturnalis | reverse complement strand
TATCTATTTCCAAGACAGTAGGATATTTTTACTGGTTGCGAGGCTCAACTCGTCGGTAAGTATTTTACTTACCGACGTCTTTTACTTACCAACGTAAAATTATATATACTACCTATATTTCACAACAATAAGAACAAAAAATTTGAACATTTCTATTTGAAACGTCACTTTTGACTTTTCGTTTATTTAGTAGAAATTAAATAATTTCAATTGTGGCAAATTTAATACAACCGTGCAAAAAAACGGTATCAGCATCACGAACATTAAGGGTTGTACCGGTCTCCGGCCAAATTGGAGGCTGAGCGATAGCGAACATGGCCGTCGACCGGTAAACGTCCCTTACTGTTCTTGATACTCAATATACTATAAAAAGTGACTTTATATTGCAAAATACTTTCGCGTAGTGATATAATTCGTTTTATGCAGAAGTAAGGACCTTAGATGTATGTTATTAAAGTACGGATAGAAATACTAAGATTAGTTAATTAAGTAGTGCATCAAATGGTAAAGGTATGAACGCATACAATGAATAGTGCCGTTAACGTGGAAGTGGACTTAATAATTGTAGTTGAGTAAATAACTAACGTGGATACGAGATTGTACAATTTAAGGGAATGAAAGTGGCTTGAGTAGCCTTCACAAATTGTGAAATCAGTGAAAGTGCTAATAAAAGTATGCGGTGTTTTATTTGGATTTACTGGGAATAGCAACACTAGTTTTAAGGATTGTTTCGTTCGTACATTTTAACGGGTCATTTGTATCCAATCATAGTTACTTTTTTTTTTAATTTTGATTAAATGTACGTATCTAGGGATCTACTATAGTTTTTTAAAAGAAGTAACACTGAAAGATTCACAATGTCTTTTAATTCTTTAATATATGTATTAAAATTTATATCGTTCTTAGTGTAGATGATGTTCAATGAATTTTGCCCATAGATACCCATCTAAAAATTACACATTTTAAAAGATATAATATTAGTACTACACAGAGAGATTACAATTTAGATCCCGGGTAGATTATCACATACTAGGCTTTAACGTTTACCGTGTGTTGGCAGCTTGAGATACTTTTAATTGAGTCTAACTCCTTTAAAAATTCAGATGAACATTTTGCTTTTACACTAAATAATCTCTTATTTGTCATTCTCCTTAAAAGTGAGTAACTACTTCAATATACGTTAATATATATTAGACGGATTACGGAATTTTATTTATTTATAAGATTTTAATTGCTTTTACATTTGTGGGAATTATTGCACATAACTGAAATGTCGTTATATTGATCATCGATTAATTAATTCACTTGTGAGGAATTTAAAAGTTTGATAGCTGTTATTAGTTTTATTTTTTAATTCAACTGCTGATTATACCTTTGCTGTAAATGAGGCGATTAAACGAAATCTTATTCAATATAAAGATATTGATAATTAAATTTGGCTAAGCACAGGCTACCGTGTTCGCACATATTCGGAAAATTGCAAAATTACAATTGATATTTAGTTATTCATGTTAGTGTTATTCCAATTGATTAATCTCTGATTGGTTAATAATAAATAATTAGTAAGCGTTTTTTCAAAGGCTTAAGCATATTTTACAGAGTTGAGGTGAACTTACAATATTTTACGAACGATATTGACATAATATTATTATGTCTGAGCTTCTCTTAGTAACTATCGCATATAAGCTAACACCTTAAGATTTTACTCCTCAATAAATATTTTAGATTACAGTGGCGCCCTATGACATTTACTACCAACAAGTGTTCGAGTTATTTCAGCTTTTCAACAACTTACTAGACCTTCAACATTCTCGATTAAGGCTAGTCGGCAACTTGCTATTAAAGCAGTTACAGCGCTAGCGCGAATGAGTCCTGTAACAGTTCATTTTGTAACTTTTTTTGACTTCATATAATTAGAAGGTGGGACTGCATAGCCAAAAAGATTTAACTTCTTCCGCCCGTAGAAAAAACTATTCAATTTCTGAAAAAAGACTAGGCATGGGAAGTTTATTAACCTTTCAGTGTGAAGTATGCAGTAGAAGAGAAGTAGTTTCTACAGAAGGCGAATTGAAAGGCATTAATAAATCTGCTGTCTGTGGTGCAATTTCTATTGGAATTGGCCACACTCAAACAAGCGAGTTTTTGTCCTCATTGGATGTACCTTGTATATCATCAAAAACGTTTCTAAAATATCAGTCGGAAGCAGAGGAAACCATACACCAAGTTAATTTAAATGATATGTTAGCTACGGGTGCAGAAGAATCGCGTTTGGCAATCGAAGTGGGTGACATTGATATAGATGGTGTTCCTTGTACAACCGTAATTGTCGATGGAGCATGGTCGAAGAGATCCTACCGAACAAATTATAACGCGTTATCCGGTGTGGAAAGTATAATTGGTTTTAGAACTAAAAAAGTTCTGTACATGGGGGTAAAAAATAAATACTGTAGGTTCTGTGAAAAATTTAAGGCTAGTGACATATTACCTGAACATAAATGCTACAAGAACTGGACGGGCACTTCTACTTCTATGGAACCAGCTACTATTTTAGATGGTTTTAGGTGCTCAATGAAGATGTATAATTTACCATACAAATACCTAATAGGAGATGGTGATAAGTCTATAAGAAAATATTGGAAAGTAAACCTTATGGACCAAAATTTTACATTAAAAAAAAATGCCGAAATCATATACTGCGAAAAAATTGTCAAGAAATAAAGGACCTTACTAAGAGACCCAAAGTAGACGCCATAGTTAAATCATTTATTATATCTAATTTATTACGATTTAGAAATGCGATCGTAGGCGCAGTAAAACACAGAAAGCAAGAAAATTTTACACTAGCCAAACAGATAGAACTTTTACGACACGATATAATTCATGGACCACGACATGTACTTGGTGATCATGAAAAATGCATGGAAAACGAAAATCTAAAATATTTCTGCAACGGGCAGAAACTTGGTGAATGTAACATTAATCACAAATGAAAAAGTTCCCCAATTTTCGAAGAATTTCAGAGTGCACTCATGCGTGTTGCAAGTTTGCTGCATGATGTAGACTATAATAGTGTTGAGAATTATAACTCTATTGTGAAAAAATTAGTGGGTGGAAAAAGAATAAATTTTTCCTTGTGTGGTGCTTATAAAACAAGGTGCAGGGCAGCAGCCATTTCTTATAATAACCGTGGTGCTTTTGTTGACATTGTGTTACAGCAGTTTTCACATGGAGAAGTGGGAAGATTCACTAAAGAATATGCAAAGAATGTAAGAAAGAGGATTCGCAAAATTTCAAAAAGGAGAAAATGTGTTCTTAACAAACATAGTGATTACGGTGCTGTCATAGACAATGTAAAAGATAAAAGTGAATACGAACTTGCAGTGGCTAAAAATAAATTTTTAATCGAACTTAAAAACATTAATCGGGAAGAAATATTTAATAATACGATAGGACAACAACCAAATCCTAGCTGGCAAGAAAAAAGGGCTAATTGAATAACTGCTAGTAACTTTGGAACAATTTGCAATATGAGACAAAATACTAACACTAAAAATCTAGTAAAAGCCTTACTAAACAAATTATCAATCAAATCTAAAGCATTGGAACATGGCATTAGAAATGAAGTTCATGCGAAGGATATGTTTGTCAAGATGACCAATAGAGACGTTAGAGAATCTGGAGTTTTTGTAGACGCAGAATATCCTTTCATGGGCGCATCTCATAGATGACGATACAATTCTTCAAGTCAAATGCCCGTATTCCGCAAGAAACTATAAAATAAAAGAAGCCATAGAAAATAAATTATTACTTATTGTGAAAAAGTTCAGGCGGACAATGGCGTTAAAATTGAATTAAAACGAAATCACAACTACATGTATCAGATTCAGGGGCAAATGCATATTGCCCAAAAACGATATTGTTAATTTGTAGTTTATACAAATGTGGATATGCATGTAGAAAAAATTCAATACGATCATAACTTTTGGCTCAAAAATATACAGGAACAGTTAATTAAATTTTATTTATTAGCGTTATTGCCCGAAATTATTGATTCAAGACCGGCCAGAGGAATGCCCATTCGGGATTTAATATATAAAGAGTTACAGTAAAAATTTTATACCAAACGCATAAGTTCATGTAAAAATTGGTTTTTAATTTTTTTACTGTGCTAAAATGTAGAAAAATGGTTTATAATTCGAAATCATGTCCAAATATCGAATCATTGCTAGGTTACCACGGGTAGATGATACATCGAACTTTAAAAATTGTTAATTTTAATTAAATACATGTTTTAACTTCAATGTATTGCCGGTTCATTAACTCAAAATTGCACATAGATTACGTACAAAAAATTGGTTTTAATCGTTATTATTTATTATATTCCATGATATTCCTTATACTTTCCTTTCCAATTGGCTCAAATACTAATAATGATACAGAATAAGGAAGCAATCACAATTGGCGCGAATATGAATTTCCTTTCTACTTGTAAAACCTATTGTTATGATTACTTTTTACCTTTCAACCTATTATAGAAGGTTGTGCAATCGACTTTTTTTTCACTATCGCTAAATCGACTTATTAACTCATTTTACAACTTTTGGCCAAGTTTCGTCAAGATCGGCCATGATGTCTGGATGTGGTGTGTGCGTGTGTGCGCGTGTGTGTGTGGATGCGTGGGTGCGTGCGTTTTTGCGTGCGTGTGTGGGTGTGGGTGTGGATGTGGGTGGGTGCGTGCGTGTGTGTGCATGTGGATGTATGTTAGTATCCACGATAACTCCAGAACGAAAATACCTACGTACTTAAAACTTGTATTGTATTTAAGCTTGTTTTCATTTGGCTTAGAGCTGATTAGATTTTGGGAGAAATCCAGCTGCGGTGAGGGGGGGTTATTAGGATCAGTTTTTTGTTTTTATCAAATAATTCTAAAACAGCTGCATATTTCTAAGATATAAAAATATCCAGACATAGACTTTAAACATATCGATTAATTATGTTCTATGCAATGTTTTGTTACGACGCATAATTTAACGGTACAAAAATTTCTAAGGTACAATTTAAGTATTAGTTCAAATTTTTTCAATATCTAAATAACGATTCATTTTATTAGAAAAAGTGCAGACATATTTTTTAAAGAAAATTTAATTTTACATAACTTTTCTTTATAAAGTTTCTTAATATAATGCAAGATAAGTTTAAAAAATAATTAAATATGAATGAAAATGGTTAAAATGTATTATTGATATTTTATAGAATCGGGTGACTTAGGAATTTTTTTTAGGTTAACTCGTAGTATTTATGTCTATCTGGAATGAAGTTTTAAACGTCATTTTGACATAGATTACTGTTTTTTGTTTTTACAATGTTGCCTGTTTTCGTTATGAACTTATGAAAGAGGTTGTTGCATAGTTAAGCTACAATAAATTATAATTAAAATTATTTCATTTCTTTAATTTCAGATATATACTAATCTCTGTCTGCCCAGAAGTTTTAAACGTCTGTATGACATAGATTATTGTTTTTGCTTTTAAAATGTTGCATATTTACGTGATGAGCATATTATAAAAGTATATAAAGATATAATTACTCTAAAAAAAATTTATTAAAATTATTTCATTTCTTTTAAGTTCCATTTTGTAGGTTGAAGGTCGTGTAATGTTCCACACGAGATATTTTTCAAACAGTTCAAATGAAATGACATGAAATTTAAAAATAAGAACGAAGTATATTCATAAAAACGCAGTGGGCGGTTCAGCCTAGTAAAGGATTTCGAGAAATACCTATATAATCCTTTGCTACCGGTTGTCAAATTACCTGACTCGTTAAACTGTCGTTATTTTATAGAAAGTTAAATGTAATGTTGGCTGCCTAAATTCACATTAATTATTGTTAAATAATGAGATAATGAGAAATGATAGAAGAAAATACTCATCGTAGCTTACTAGATTATGTCAATACCTACACGTTAGTATAAAATATACAGAGTGATCAATCTCAAATGTATACCACGTGATCAAAATATTTAAGTTGGTACCACTGATAGGTTGGTAAGAAGCTGTATTGCTCTAGCTACTCTAGAGCATGGTTCGAGTATAAACTACGATCAGTTTCAAATCTGTATGAAGGTCATTAACTTATACATATTATAAAATATTAAATTGTAAACATAAGTTCACCCTACGTTGCATATTCGCAAATACATTTTGTAACATTTCGGCACCAATATTATGAACTTCATGAGTTAGAGCATCTCGCAATTCTTGAAGAGTATGCAATCTTCTGCTGTACACCTTGTTTTTTAAATAACCAATAAGAAAAAAGTCTAACGGTGTCAAGTCTGGTGAATTCGGTGGCCAACGATTTACACTAATAATTCTATCTTCAAAGAAGTCTCGTAAATAATTAATTGTAGCCTGTGCAGTATGTGGGGTAGCGGAGTCATGCTGGAAATATCCGTTTCGTAATTCACGATCATCCAAATTATTAATAAATGTATCTTGCCGCAGTAATTGTGCCATCGAAAAATACTGGTCCAAATATTTGTTATCGCGACATTGCTATCCAGACACCGACCTTGATAGGGTGTAAGGTAGTTTCTCGAAATACATGTGGATTTTCTGCAGACTACGTACGATAATTTTGGCTATTTATGTAACCGGACAGATGAAACCAAGCCAAGAAAAAAAAGATACATGCAGTAAATCATTGTTCATCGTATTGTTGAACCATTGACAGTAGTTTACTCTAAGCTGAAAATCTCTATCTCGCAACTGTTGTAATACCGATACCTTGTACGGGTACAAATGTAAATTCTTCTTTACTGCAGTGTGGACACTTACATAGGATACATCTAAAAATTATTTATGTAAAATTATGTTTGTATGGTAAAATTTTTCATACGTGTTTGTGCAGATAGTTTTCGCAAAGATTTATTGTGGCTTGCATTCATCCTTGCTTGGATATCTGCTAAGGTGTCCTCTGTTAAGGCAGTAGCCGAAGCCTCACGTTTGCGTTTTAAAACACTACCAGTTTTCGTGAATCGAGCTATCAATCAATTACGATGTTGACTAAATGTTTCGTAACTAATATTTTCATTTGGGTACTCAACAGTAAATTGATCGATGCATCATTGCAGTGAATAATGCCATTGCCCATTACCATCTTGAAAGCCGCTACGAAAATGAGCCACAACAATGAATGTCGTGTTCGATTGAAAACGGCATGACGATTACATTCGATATCACAATTTGAAATTCAGAATATATAATTTGTCTTGATATAGACAGTTTGTAAATAACTAAAGAAAACACAAAAGTGAAAAACAAAGGTATAATATGACATAAACTGACATAAACTAAAACGACTAAAACCACACTAAAAATCCAAAGCTGCCAACTGCAAAACACAACAATATTAACAACTAGGAATTTTTGTCATACCACTACAGTACACTTGAGATTGATCACGTTGTAGCATAGCAGGAATACGTGAAAATTTATAGTTTAATCAAAATTGAGAAAAAATAAATTAACAGGTTTAATTACCATAAAGATAACTTAACTGTGACGTATAATTGTTTTACCTTATTTTATTAATTACACTTAAAGGGTTTTAATTACATACAAAATTTCATCGTAGCGGAGACATAAATAATATACTCAAAATTATTCTAATAATTGGAATGGTCTCCAAGATTATTAGTAACTATTTAAACACATTTTAAAAATTGAACCTTTTTGTTAAATATTTCATTAAGTAGCGTAGTCTTAAAACATTAAGATTACAAATATTATCATTGTCTGAATAGTTTGGTTTTGAGAATTGAGAAAGAGTGCGTGTGCAGCGATATCCGACATATACATAGTTCATTTTACTGATAAACTACTGTTATAGAAATTGAATTTAATAATTTTAAATTTTTATTGCAAATCTTGTAATCATTAAAACATAGTTTACATTATCACAGATGTGGCCCATTATGACCACTTCCTGAATTCGCTGTCCAAGTGTACAGCAACCATTTGCCCGCAATTTGTTGTGGACGAATATCAGCAATTCGGAGGTTTGCTATAGTGACATAATTAAAGTTGATATTATAAATATTTATCAACATAGTGATTACTTTTGAATTAAGTTGTTAATGTGAGAAATTTCTTTGTTTGTACATTGGCATGCTCGAAATATTTTACGTTTAAATAATGTATTGAAAAAGTAAACGTTTATTTATAGTCGACTGCCTTTGTTTCAAGGTCCCTTAGTTTTGCATTAGAAATTTAAGTAATATTTGACCTGGAGCCAAATCAATGTTTATTGACGTACTTACTGGAATTTCGTAGAAAGGGGTTTTGTGTATATGAGGTCAGATTCTAAATATTCCAATGTAATTTCTAAGAAAAAGTGTCACAGTTACTTACAACTTGCTGCTATTATTAACAATTCTGTTTCATTATCGATTATGTAAGGTCTGGTATGATTAAAACAAGGTACAAGTCTTAATTATGTTTTTAACTTAAGTATATAAAATTTTCACTATTTAATTGGTGTGATGATTCTCAAGAACATACCTATTACACAAAATTTAAAAAAATGCACTAAACGTGAAACAAAAATATTTTTTCGCAACACATTTACCATGTCACAAAAATAGTTCGAGTAATAGGAAACCATAATTGATTTAAAAAATCAGAAAAAACATTGTAAAAAATTGTGATCCGTTAGGTACTACTAATGTGACAGTGACAGTCGTGACAGACCAATCAAAGGAGCCATAGAAATTCATATTAAAAGTTTTACCCGTATTTAAGTTTTCCTAAACGGAAAATCTGATTAACACGTCAAACAGAACTTTTTTGTAGATCTAAATGTGCTGATTGAGCTAAATCAAATTAAAAAACAAATTTATATAAAAAATTTGTTGTGATCAGCACATCAGTTGCGACACGGATATTTTTAATTGATTCATGTTTCCTCTTATACTAAATGTACAAAACACATTGAAATATACACCTATGCATTTTTGTATTGCAAAAAAAAAAACCATTAAATTCACTCCATATAAAACTTTAAATGGAATTATATCTGGTGTTCTAAAAGACTTGAAATTTTGGAATATCGTTAACCCCAACGTGATATTCGCCGCCCCCTGCCACCCCTGGTCTACAAATTTAAATGACACCCTGTATTTTTTTTTACATTCTGAAAGAGCATAGTTTTCTTAGTATATCTATGTGAAAAAATGACTTAATTACATAATGAAATTTGTAAGATATTTACAGCTAAAGGTTCCTGTACCAGATGTTAAGATAAAAAACTGGTAAACTTGGACAATATACAAATGTCGAAATAATTAAAGCAGATAGTAAAAAAAATCTAATTATTTTAATTAAATCAAATGTTCAAAACGTTCACCGTTTACATTTAACAATAATACAGTCTATTCTCGAAAGCGTTCCGAACATTTTCAAAGACTTGTGGTGTTAAATTTCTACATTCCGCTATGATCCTATTACGCAAATCATCAAGGGGTTGTGGTGGTGTTCTGTAAACGACAGACTTCAAATGTCCCGATAAAAAGAAATCCCAGTGAGGTATCCAAATATTGCCTTAGTTCTAAACAGTAACAAGTGGGAGCTCCGTCTTGCTGAAAGTATAACTGATCATCCTGTATTTGATCTAAGTTTCCATTCAAGCACTAAATGATAAGAGGATGGATTAATTCTTTCAAAAACTCTAGAAATCTAGGTCCAGCTAAAGTTTCCTGGTAGAAAATTGGACCAATTATTTCGTTATTAAGAATTCCAGCCCATACATTAATTGTTTGGAGACGTTGCGTTTGGCCTTCTCGGAAAACGTGGGGATTAACATCGATCCAATATCGACAATTGTATCTATTCACTAAACCATTTAATAAAAAGCAACTTTCGTCATTGAAGCAAATATTTCGCAAAATATTTCTATTTTGCAAAATCCTGTGATAGTTTCACAAAATTGGACTCTTCTGTCGAAGTCATCGTCGCCCAACTTTTGATCAAGCTGTATTTTATAAGGGTGCATTTTATTTAATTTTAATATTTTATGGCAAGTTGACTTTGCCACTCCCAAAGTTTCTGATAATTTTCCAACTGAAAGCTGTCTAAATTTACGTGGCCAAGAACTGCTACTTACATTGGCTTCATCCCGTGCACCACGATTATTCCTATCACGTTTTTTTATTATTTCCCGATCCAGTTTAAAAAAATGTTGTATTACGTTTCTTACATAAACAGCAGATACATTTTTGTTGGGATGGTTTTCGTTAAAAAATGTTGCCGTCCGCAAATAGTTTCTGTTTGCACTTCCATATAAAACTACAATTTCAGTTCTTTCTTCCAAACTGTAAACCATTTTTCTTAAAGTCTACTAGCTATTTAATTTACACTAAGCCAAAATTTTTTGAAAACTTTTATACTAACGAGTAAACAAAAGTGATACAAGCAATATTATTTGACAGTTCAAACAACGACGCTGCTTTCATGGCTTGCTATTATTTTTTGATTTCGATATTGAATATCTGGTGTCTGAACCTTTAGCCGTAAATATCTTACAAATTTCATTATGTAATTAAGTCATTTTTTCACATAGAGATACTAAAAAAACTACGTTTTTTACGAACTCCATTAAGTTGGGTATCTTGAGGTCTTCGTGTATTTGATCGTTTCTTACGAACCATGGCGCGTTTACTGCAATTCTTAGGTATTTATTTTGTCCCACCTGTAGTTGTTTTATTATAGTCGGAGCGGCGTAAGCCCAGACTTCTGCGGCGTATAGCACCATCGGTCGGACTACCATTTTGTAGATTAGCAGCTTGTTGTCGGTTGACAGCACGCTGTTTCTACCTATTAACGGGTAGAGTTTCTTTATCATCCCGTGTCCCTTGCATCTTCGGTCGTCTACGTGGAGTTTCCATCGAAGTGTTCTGTCTATTATCAGCCTCAGGTATTTTATGGAATTCTTCCACGGGATGTCTTGTCCGAACATGGTAATGTTGCGGGTTGGTTTCGTTATTCTTTTCATGAATAGGATGGCCGTACTTTTCTCCGGGTTAATGGTAATGCGCCATTTCTTATAACATTCTTCGAGGTCATCCGACGCCCTCTGCAGAAGTCTTTCAGACTATGTCAAAATTAAAGGTAAATTTTCAGTGTCCTTTTTACTGTTACACACAATTTTATCATGAACTGCAATAAATAACATCTTTAATATTAAACGTTTCTTAAAATTTGGTTCTATTTGTAATATGTTGGTATTATTATATTGAAAAATGTGATCTGTTTCATTATAATGTTTTGATAACGAAACGGACCATATTTTTGAATAATAACATATTACAAATAGAACCAAATTTTAAGAAACGTTTAATATAAGAAATGTTATTTATTAAAGTTAATGATAAAATTGTATGTAACAGTAAAAAGGACACTGAAAATGTACCTGTATGTTATAACTACATTTTAGATAGTATTTAATTTATACGTTATGTTGTTAATAATTTGTCAAGGTTGATGTATATATTAGTTATATTAAACACATCCAGTGATGATGACTTCATCCGAGGTCGAAATATTTGGTATTTAAATAACAATATTAGAATTTGTGTATCTCAAGAATTTGATGTACGTACCAATAATTCATTATCAAATACTATATAAAACACCAAAATACTTTCTAATAACAATTGTATATACAGGTATGGAAAAATATTATTGCGGGTCTGACTTATAATAAGTAAAACAAAGACAGTACAGTCAGTTTACGTTCTAAGTGAGATAGAATACACCACAAACTAAAAGCGCTGATGCCATACATGCGTCTTTTGAGTAGGCTAGTATCAATGGCACATTTAATTGCTACTGTCAACGAGAATTGAAAATCAGTGTTTTTGCAAGTCCGACACAATACTCATGTATTCCACTGAAGAAAAAATACAGATTATTAAGTGATATTATTCAGGAAGCACTGCACAAGAAATAATGGGCAGGTTTGCTTTTTCCTTTGAAAACAGGCCAATTCCATCAGAATGTACGATCATGCGTACTGTTTGTAAGTTTGAAAGATGTGGATGTTTAAATAATTGTAGAAAATGCAGTAGCATTGATGGTAATGATGGTGATCATCCTGGTCGTCACTTAAACGAAGAGCGCGAAGAAATTGCAGTCTGTAGTTTAGCAGAAACTAATTTCCCGTGCAGTAGTACAAAAATTGCTAAAGAAATGAATATTGAACCAAGAACAGTTCGCAATATCTTGTAAAGGAATAAATACCGTTGCTATAAGTGTCAAACTACACAAGAAATTTTTCCAGAAGATCATCAAAAGCGTATGGAATTTTGTGAAGAAATGATGAAACGGGCTAATGAAAACGGAAGATTTATTGAAAATATTTTGTTTACCGACGAGTATTCTTTTAACTTTCATGGCCATCACAATCCGTCTGTCGCTGTTGGTTACTCTCGGGAAAACAAACTCATTAGTAGAGAGCGGATTTTATGCACTATAAAATGCCGAAATATGTGCATATATATATATATATGCACTTAAAAACCTTAAAATATGCATCAAAAATGCATTATTGATTCAAAATATGCATAAATATTGAATCTTCTATTTACCTGTGTTAATTCCAAATTATAACATTAATATATAAAAAAAGTATATATGCTTGTAATTTTTTAATAGGAAAAAGATAAATTGCATACAAACTTATTATTTTAACATTCAAAATTATGTGTTATTTAAAACTACATATTTACTTATACACTATACATTTATAAAAACTGCTCCCTGCCATTACTACTTACAAAGCAATTATTATTTTAAAATTATGTGTTATTTAAAAATTACATATTTACTTATACGCTATAGATTTATAAAGATTACACCCTCTCATTACTATTTGCAAAATAATTTATAACTAAATATTTTTCCAAGTTTTCGGGCAGAAAATTTTGGCGTCTGTCCGATAGTATGTTTTTGTACAAAGAAAAACTTCTTTCTACATCCACAGAAGTTATGGGTGCATATTTTAATGCGGCTAATATGGCCAAATCTAAATTTATAACAAGATCATCGGAATTTTCCTCAAGTTTCAGAACTTTATTATTAACTTTTAGTAACAACTGATCAGCTGTTGAAATTTATTAATTATTTGCATAGATTCATTTAATGACAATGCTTCCGTTTCTAATTTAGCAATGGTTGAACTTACAAAATAGTAATTTGCTTTTATAAATGCCAGCTCATTGCGCAATTGTGTTTTCTTTAAAATGGATTGAGCTTTTTGGACGTAAGTACTTGAATTATCAGAAATTTCTAAAACTAACTCCTTTATTTTTTTCCAAATAATCTGCATAAAAAAGAGCTGCATTTAATCAAGTACCCCAACGCGTAATCACAGGCTCTGGTGGTAGAGGAATATTAGGTAACTTTTCTTTGTACAATTGAATTCGTAACGGAGCTTTTAAAAACACTTTCTTTATACTACTTATTAAACTATTTACTAATGGAAATTGATTACGAATTGTTTCTGCTACTCTATTAATACCATGTGCGAGACATGTTACATGTATTAAATTTTCATAAAATAATTTTAATTACTGTCCAGATTTTACCATATACGGTGCTGCATCAGACAGCATTAAAACTATTTTATCTGTTGCAACAATATGAGGAATAAAAAATTGCATGAAAGCTTCGTTTATAAAGCGAACTATTGTTGCGTGATTGGTTTTCTCAAGAACTTTGGAAGCGATTAAATATGATATACTAGACTGCGCCTCACTTAAATAACCAATCATTAAATTTGCAACATATCGCCCGCAACAATCTGTAATTTCATCTACTATAAAATAAAGATATTTATTTTTTGTAATTTTCTTTATATGCCCCATAGTTTCAAGATATAAATCATTAATATACCTTTTTCGAAGCGTGCTTTCATCTGGCACTTGCTTTTTACTAATTTTTTCTAAAATGACCTAAAACTAGGATTTTGCAATTTCTTTAATGGAATATTGGCTTTAATATGCACTACACAATTCGAAATTAAATTCCTCTTGTGCATTTCTTTTGGCCGTTTCTTGAAACAACGACTGGCGCAAAGGTGTCTGACAAACTTTTGTTTTCTTAAATGTTTCTAATTTTCTTTTATGAAGAGAGGTTTCAATGTGCTGTGTAACTTGAGATTTCCTTTCGCACATGATCTAAGGAAAAATTAATTTTAAAAATACGTATCTAATTGCGTTTAAAAACTGATAAAACGGTTTAATTTCCGAAATCAATTAAAAATATGTAATGGTACTTACTATTTTTCCACAGGCTATGCAAAACACTTTTTCATCATCCAGACGTAGCTCGGATATATTTTTTATCCATACTTGAACTAAACTATTTTTAACTTTCGGCATATTGAAGTTCACTTAACAAAGCCGTACCATTCAGTTACGTCTTCGCCCAAAGAATGTTTATAATTTTGCATTTTGTCCGTTACTCTCAAATTATTTTCAAGAAGGATTAACTAACTTGTTACATGTTACCACACTTACCTTGAAAAAGTCCAAATAACTTTAACCCTTGATTGCGGGAATTCCTCAATCAATGCTTTAACTATCTCCTTAGGTACCATTGGAATTTTCAAATACTACGAAATAGCGGCATTGAAACTTCATAATCCGAAAGTATTAACGTTGCACTTAACTGCAGGTAATAATCTTTCTTTAAACCTGTCTTATTCATATAAAAATACATTTCTTAGTTAGACACAATAACAAAATTTAAAATAAGTTAGAATAATACATTTTAAAGCGAATTTGGAAGATATAGAAAAAATGCGAAATATATGTTAATTATGAATAAAAAGGCAAAATATGCATAAAATTGCAATATATGCAGTATTTGGCGAAATATGCAAAATATGCAAAAATTAATTAATGTCAAATGATTGCATTTAGTGTAATTCGTCTAAAAACAAAACGATATTCTTCAACTATAAAAAATAAGCGATATGCATTTTGCATAAAATCCTCACTCTACTCATTAGTATTCCTTACCGGACACAATACCCCCAAAAAGTTAATGTGTGAGCAGGAATTTTAGACAATTCCATAATTGGTCCATTTTTTATCAACGGAAATTTGAATGCGGACTGCGAACTGTTGAGAAACCAGATAGTTCCAGCTATTCAACGCCTCAATATAAATGTTGATGACATTTGGTATCAAGAAAATGGCTGTCTTGCTCATACCCGCAATAAGAGTTCAACCGTTTTTGGAAACTACGTTCCCTAACCGTATTATTAGTGGAAAAGGTACTATTAAATATCCTCCTCGCTCACCTGATATCGCGCCGAACGACTTTTTTGTTTGGGTATACGTATCCCAGCAAATTTATGGGCACAGACACGAACGTGCTCACAATTTGGACGAACTTCGTGTCAAAATTACAGACTCTTTAAACAGAATCACCAAGAAATGTTAGAAAACACCGAACTGAATTTTATCACAGATTTTACTTTGCGCAAGGTGGAGGTCTTTTCGAAAATCTTATAAGGTAGAGTTTTGAAAAAAGTGTATTCTGTTCATTTTTAAAAATAGTTGGTTTTTCAATAAGAATTATAATGCTAAAGTTAAACCTTAAACTTAAGATATACTATCAATGTAAATGTTAATGTTCTTGTTGGTAGCCTCGAAATTTCTTCTTGGTTCTTCTTACGAGAAGTTATCGAACCATGTCATAAATTCGCAATTACAGTAAACTTCGATGTTTGATGTATTATCATTTATGGTTTAAGTGTAAAGTATTTACTTAATAGTTTCAAAGAACACGCGACTTTTCATTATCTTAATTGCCAATTTTTTCAAATGAATCACCCTGTATGTTATTTTAAAAGTGAAAATACACTATGTTCATTTTTATTAGCACTCAGCTAAAATCCTTAATTTCTGAGATATTTGCGGATAAAACTAGTGTTATGAAGATCGGTGATAGCTGAGTTAAAACCAATGAAAATTTTCTAGTTTTAACGAGTGTATCATCGATTATTAATCATAACACGTGTTATATTGTAAAGAAAATAATCCTTAATAAAGTTAATTTTAAATGGTCTGTCACTTTGATAGTAAATATTACAGTTGCAAGATAATCAATACAATTATTTATTTCTTTGAAACTTTGACAGTAAACTATTTTATTCATTAAAATCGTGTGACAGCCAACATGCGGTGATAAAATTATCATCGATTTGATAGCCTATTCTGCGATTTTGTTTTTGTATTTTAACCAACGAAAGTAATCAAAAATGCCCCATGTGACATGTGAATTACATTCTCAGTTTAATAACAAAGAATTTTTAACAATCTCTATTATAACAAGTTAGCCATGAACAAATGACAGATAGATATTATTCAGTAATAATTAGTAGCTTATCATTTAACAAACTTTTGAGATTGTGGTGTTTATTAATTTGTAAACACTAAATATGAAATGAAAATTTCCTGTTGAGGAAATAACAGATATGATATGGGTACTGGGAGAATGTATGGAATTGTTTATTAGCACAAGAATTTAAAGAGAATATCACGAAGACAACCCGAGAAAATAACGTTGGAAATGTTAGTAGATCGTTTTACTCGTATGGGTTCAGTAGTTTATGAAAAAAGGAAAGGACAGAACCTGTACTTAACGAGGAAAATGAATTTAACGTGATGCTTCAAGTTACGGATAATTCACATGTTAGTACACGTGAAATCTCGCGTCAGCATGATATTAGTGACAGGTCCGTCCGAAGAATACTGCGTAAAAATAAGATACATCCATACCATATCCAGTTGCATCAAGAGTTACTCGAAGATAACTATCCCAGAAGGGGTGATTTTTGTAAATGGTCTCAACAACAAATCCACAACCAGGCGGATTTCTTTGATTTTGTCCTCTTTGGAGACAGAGCCACGTTTAATAAAAACGGAATTGTGAATAGACACAATTTCCATTATTATTCGATAAGTAATCCCCATCGTATAGCAACTCATAGTCAAGCTAGGTGGTCTTTGAATATTTGGGGTGGTATAGTTGGAGATCACGTAATTGTACCACATTTTTTCGATGGAACAGTGAATGGTCAGGTGTATGTGGACTTTTTAGAAAGTCATTTATCATTACTGTTGGCAAACGTTCCTCTTAACATTCGTCCAAGAATGTATTTGTTACACGATGGAGCTCCAGTACATCACACTAGATTAATTCATAATCATCTTAATACCCATTTTCCTGGAAGATGGGTGGGAAGAGGAAAACCCATTGCATGGCCAGCTCGTTCACCACAGTTAAGTAAAATTGATTCCTTCAAGTGGGGTTATGTGAAAAATCGTGTGTATCAAGTACCTTCAACCACACAAGATGATATGAAGAATAGAATACGAGAAGCATTCCAGAGTATTAATGTAAAATGAAGAATGTGTCGAGAATTTGAAGATCGACTGCAATGCTGTATTGATGTTTTCGGTGGACACTTTGAACATTTATTATGAAATTAATTCATTTTATAAGAATTTTGTCTTAATAACCGATGTTTTTTTAATTTTTTATAATAATTTGTTTTATTTGTTCACGGATAACTTATAACAGAAATCAAAAAAAAATTCCTTTCTGTTGTTAAATTGAAAAGGCCTTCATTTTTGAGATACAGGATGTTAAATATTTGTTTTCATTTTTGTTTTTCCTAATTAATTTTGAAATTTTTATTTTTTTTAATCAACATGAAAACATTTTAAACGCAAATTTATAAATAACAATAAACAACGGAACGCAAGGCAAAAAACTAAAGCAAAATCACAATAAATGTCCTCTTCCTGCCTGTATGCACGCTTACTTGATACATTTCTTTTCAAAGAGTGCGCGAATTAATGACAAGAAGATTGGATGCATTGATTTCTTTAAATCAAAATATTTCGAAAACAGTTGCTCGCAGCGACTTTCGACAAGAATACCTTTTTTACGTAAAAATGGTAGCGAAATCGATTTTTCTGCTAGAAAATAAGATACAAACATGCACAAAAATGTTGTGACTCTGTAAAAGAGAGAAGTATCTATAGGTAGCGCGCTCTACAACTAAGAGCCAAACTAACCTCAAATATGAATTTCTCATGTTAAAAAACTCCCCAGTACCAATTTTTGTTAAAATATTGAGATTATTTAGGAAAAACAAAAATGAAAATAAATCTTTAACACCCTATATCTCAAAAATGAAGGCCTTGCAGACCCATGCTTATATGAACTTTTCTCCTTAAAAATAACTGAGGAATCCTCCTGTAAAATACCGGACACTTATTTAATAACACCCAGTACACACATATATATATATATATATATATATATATATATATATATATATATATATATAAACTTTTGTTTGACATTCTGTTCAATACAAAATAACCAATTTTCTTAGATTTATATTAATCAAATACTGATGATTGACCTTCATTTGTCAAATATGAAATCAAAGCTACCTTTTCATTCCGTTGTGATACTTACTTAAGATGTTCAATTTCATCCTTACGGTTTATTTATTTTTGTGATAAAAGCTTTAAGTTATATTTTTATCTAAAATTTAAAATATCTAAAACTGAATTACATTTAAAGAGTACAGTACGTTGAGACATTAACATTTTTCATTTTTAGAGTTAGTTATTACTCTACAAAAATTCATTAAAGAAACTTGTTATGTACTTACCCTAATAAAGGTCTTTTCGCTTTTTTCATAAATTTTCGAGATATTCACAAATGTACTTCACGACTTCTTTAAAGTTTCTTTATTAGTAACGGATTTTAACCTAAATTTGATAGATCCGAGATATTTAAAATATGACTTCAATATATCTTTCAATAAAATCACTTAGGCCACACATCAAGCACTCACTCCTTCAATCGCTCATCCAGTCACTCACTAATCACCACCACTTAGTCATCAGTATATCAACCCATTCTCTCAAATTCAACCACCACCGACTACTCACTCTCTTAACTACTCACCCACTCATGCACGCACGCACATTAGCACACAAGCACACAAACACACAAGCACACGAGAACACGAGAAAACGAGAACACGAGAAAACGAGAACACGAGAAAACGAAACACGAGAACACGAAAACACGAGATAACGAGAACAGAAGATTACGAGAACACGAGAACACGAGAGAGAAACCAGAAACACAGGAACATAGGAACGCGGGAACACGGGAACACAGAAACGCAGAAACACAGAAATATAGCAACAAATGAACATAGGATCACAGGAACACCGGAACAGAGGAGCACTATAATGCCCCTTATCTTTAGGTGCTACTTTATATTGCGCCCTTCTGGTTTGGTAACCCCGCGCGGTTTTATCTTGCCTCGGCTTTGCTCAATCGGGTTTATTTTATAAACGGGGTGTGGTTCGTAGTAATTACTGGATGGGCTTAACACTGTAACCTTAAATAAAAACCGTAAAGCATTTTTAAAATGTATATTAATCAGATATTTACAATAAATAAAAAAATCAGAAGGTAATGAACACAATATGTAGGTGAACTTCTCGGTCCGGGTCGTGGCGTCACTGGGGCGACGTCGCTTCTGTGAACAAAAGAGTTTTGTATAATCTATTCCTTACCTAAGAGGCAAAGTTTAGGTTACGGTCCTGCATGTACAGTAGCGCGAGCGTTATGCTTGATGCAGTGTTTGATCAGCGCCAGCGCAATGAACTCGAATCGTTTGAGAAAATCGATATCGTGTTTATAGTCAGTAACTCTGAAGCGCTGAAGCAAGGATGTCCTACTCCTCAATAATACGCGAATGCGCGTCTGCAAACGCGAGTCTCGACGGTCTTTTAATTGTAACCGGTTTAATGTAGGCAATTAGATAATTTATCTAACTAAATTAATTACCGATCTCTATACTAAGTTTAATTATTTATAATTAATCAAGGGAACAAAATACTTAATATTAAAAACTACTCTAATAGGTTTACGTAAAGATAGAATAATTCACGTACTATCTAATATATTTACAAACGTTCTCGCACCAGGTATTTATGATGGTTAGGTGGACTACTAATTTATACAACAGGTTATGGAGGTACTCTTCTGCGATTCACAGACACTGTGTACGGTTATTAAGTTGATGTGGTAGTGTGTGAGTTTCGAGCATTTCAGTAATGTCCAGAAGACGTAGCGACGGCCTGTCTTTACTGTATATCTAACAGAAAGGTCGTAGGTCTTACAGCCCTGTAACAACCTTCACCCTCAAGTGTTGATGAGATACGTCGGGGCTACCTGCGTTCCTCTAGGTATACTTTGTAGTGGCAGTGACGACGGATCACCCTTCGTGCACTCCAGGTGCTAGTGTACTTGGTATTACGTCGTTAGCGTGCTACTCTAGGTATACTTTGTGGTGGCAGTGACGACGGATCTATTCGTGTTACTCTAGTGTTAGTGTAGTATAACCCTGGAGCTCAGCCTTATTTAGGTCTGTAGTGTTTGAGTGTAAATTGTCAGAATGTATAACTTTACAACTTACGTGTCTATCAATAGCAGTACAGAATTGAACTTTAGGTTGCCCGATCGCGAAGGACTCTTCGTCGGTGAACAACAGGTCGGTGCTTACACTACAAACGGAGCGGCTGCGGCTACTGGTTTCTGAACGGTCAACGGTACGGTGGCGGCTGCTGGTTATCGGCTAACTTGAATCTACTAAGATTCATCTTCTTATTACGGTTATACAGGTCGGTGCTTCACAAGCGAACGGGCGGCTGCGGCTACTGGTTTCTGGAACGGCTTGACTTGAATCTACTGAGATTCATCTCTCTTTATTATGCGCGTCGCGAGTTTATAAAGGTGCATCTGTGGGCGGTTTCGCGGCTACCGTGCGGGGGATGCCGTTATGCGATTGGTTAAAATCGTTCTGACGTGCAGAAACTTACGGTTTCTTAGATAACGTCAGCGGTGATGAATAAATTATTTGTTGTGCAATATCGCGTAAACTTATGAAATCTTACATACAGGATGGTCCGCACCTAATTTATTCTAAAACACATACGTACAGAACGCTGGTTCTTTACAGCACAATTCCACAAACACACAAACGCAAAAACGCACAAACGCACACACGCACACAAGCACACAAGCACACAAACACACAAACACACAAACACACAAGTACGCAAGCGCGCAAGCACACGCGCACGCGCGCACGCACGCACGACCACCACACAATGCATGCACTCGCAATCGCATCACGCACGCACGCACCACGCACACGCACGCAACGCACCAACACGCAACGCACGCACGCACGCATGCACTGCACGCACGCACGCACGCACGCACGCACGCACGCACGCACGCACACGCACCGCGCCACGCGCACGCACGCACGCACGCACGCACGCACGCACGCACGCACGCACGCAGCATCGCGGCGCGCCACGCACTCGCACGCGCAAGCACGCACGACACGCGCACGCACACGCACACGCACACGACACACGCACACGCAACACCAACGCAACACAGACAGCAACCAACACTAACACAAGACACACACAAGACAACAGACAACAACATAAAACACAAACAAACAATAAACACACAAACATACATAAACACATAAAATAACACATAACATACAAACACACAAACACAAACACATCACAACACACAAACACACAAACACACAAACACAAACATCACAACACAACAAAAACATCAACAAACTACAAACACACAAACACAAGCACATAAACACACAACACACAACAACACGAAATAAAACACGAACACACTAACACAACACACACACACTGATACAACACGACACACACAAATACACACATATAACAACAACGAATACACAAACACATACACACACATAACAACATAACACACACGAACAACACACACAGAAACACGAACACAGAACACACGAACACGAACACACTAACATCACGAACACACACACAATACACACGAATACACGACAACACACGAACACATGAAACAGCAACACACAAATAACACAACACAACGAAATACAACTAAATCACACGTAAACAACTATTCTAAATACTAATATAATAAATATAACACATAATACACTAAACACATTACAATATACTACAATAATAAATCACACATAATAAATAAACACATAATATAAACCATACAAACATAATCACAATACACACAAAATCAAATACACAAACACAACACAACATATACTAAACACATAAAACACAATCAAACACACTAACATATATAACACAAACACATAAACACACACTAAACACACAATACACTATACAACACAACACATAACAACAATACACACACACAACAAATTACACAACCACACACGCAAACACACTAAACACTAAACACACTAACATACACAAGCACATACAAACACGCAACACTACAACATACACACACAAACACATATACAACAAACACACAAACTAACACAAAACATATAAACAACTAAACACATACACAATAATACACAATATACAACACATAAACTAAACAAAACAAATAATAAAAATACACTACAATAACATCAAACATACAATACACAAACACACAAAACACAAAACATAACACAAACACACACAAATATAACATACAAATACACATAAATACACAACACAAAAACAACACAAACACACAAAAACACATAAATATACACAAACAATACAACACATAACACAACATAACACAAAAACATAAAACACAAACACACAAATACACACAATATACTAAAACAATACAAATAATCAATCATAAAACATATAAACTACAAAATATATATAACATATAAAATATATAAAATATAACACTATATCACAAATATACAAAACACACAATAATACACAACATAACACATACATAAATACAATAAACACACTAAACACACACAAACACACAAACACACACACAAACACTATACACACATACACACACAATACACACAAACACGTACATACAACATAATACAACATAACACAAAACACGTACACAAACACACAAACACATAACAACATAACATACGTACACAAACACGTACACACACACAAACACGCACACAAACACACACAAATACGTACACTAAACACGACACAACAACGCACACAAACACAGCACACTACAAACGACACAAACTCAACGCACACAAATCACGACACACAAATACGCACACAAACACGTACACAAACACGCACACAAATCACGCACATCAAAACGTACACAAACACGCACACAAACACGCTACACAAACACGCTAACGCACAAACACGCACACAAATACGTACAAATACACGCACACAAACACGCATAACACAAACACGCACACAAACACGCACACAAACACGACACAAACACATAACACAAACACGTACATCAAACAGCACATAAACACGCACACAAAACACTGCACAAATACGCACACAAACACGTACAAAACACGTACATAAACACTGCATAAAAAACACGTACACAAACGCACAAACACACAAACACGCACACAAACACGCACACAAACACGACACAAACACGCATACAAACACGACACAAACACGCACAAAACACGCACAAAAACACTACACAAACACGACACAAACACGCACAACAAAACACGCACACAAACACGCACTAAAACACGCACACAAACACGCACACAAACACGACAAAACACGCACAAAACACGACACAAACACGACACAAACACGCACAAAACGCACACAAAACACAAGCACACAAACACGCACAACAAAACACGCACACAAAACACGCACACAAAACACACAAACACACAAACAGCACACAAAACACACACAAACACGCTACAAAACAAAACACGCACACAAACACGACAAAACACGACACAAACACGCACACAAACACGCACAAACACAAAACACGCACACAAACCACACAAACACGCACACAAACACGCACACAAACACGACACAACACGTACACAAACACGCACACAAACACACACAAACACGTACACAAACACGCACAAACACGCACACAAACACGCACAAAACACGTACACAAACACGCACACAAACACGCACACAAACACGCACAAAACACGCACACAAACACGCACACAAACACGACACAAACACGCACACAAACACGCACACACACACGCACACAAACACGCACACACACACGCACACACACACGCACACAAACACGCACACAAACACGCACACAAACACGCACACAAACACGCACACAAACACGCACACAAACACGCACACAAACACGCACACAAACACGCAAACACGACAAACACGCACAACACGCACACCACGCACCACACGCACCACGCACGCACGCACGCACACGCACACACACCAACGCACCCACGCACACAACGCACACAACGCACGCACACGCACACACGCACCACGCACACACGCACACACGCACACACCACGACAACGCACACACACACACACGCACACACGCACACACGCACACACGCACACACGCACACACGCACACACACACACCACACACCACACACCACACACCACACACACCACACACACTATAACGCTTTTACCTTCGGTGGACGGTTAGTTGTTAACAAAGTTGTCTGGAGGTCGGGCAGTGAATTTCGGTTGCTATCGCGGTATAATCGGGTTACTCGAGCGCCAATCTAGGTAACTGGTGATATAGAGGCCTAGATTCCTCTTCGCGGAGAATTAAAGGGTAAAAGCGGTCCAAGTAGCGTCAGTGAAGACGTCGGCCTACCAGGGTTTCGGAAGATTTAAATCGGTGCCGGTATTTAAAACTTGTGTCGTTGTTGAGTCAGAAATGCGCGGTCTCAGTGACTCCAAAATAAATTCATTACCAAAAATAAAACTCCTAATACGGAGGTCGAAGCAAATTTAGTGTCGGATAAATAATAAAAA